>CM046450.1:45061511-45297304 GCA_025506515.1 Flaveria trinervia
GCATTACATAATCCAAAGGGCATTCGCCGATAAGCAAATGTGCCATATGGACAGGTGAATGTCGTCTTCTCTTGATCTTCGGGAGCAATAGGGATTTGAAAATAACTTGAGAAACCGTCCAAGAAACAATAGAACATTTTTCCAGATAAGCGCTCAAGCATTTGGTCAATGAATGGAATAGGGAAGTGATCTTTCCTTGTGGGGTCATTGAGTTTGCGATAGTCTATGCAAACTCTCCATACGGTAACCGTACAAGTGGGAATAAGCTCATTCTTCTCGTTAGTTACAACAGTCATTCTCCTTTCTTTGGAACAACGTGAACCGGACTGACCCAAGGTGAATCAGAAATAGGGTAAATCAAACCGGCATCTAGCAGTTTGATTACTTTTTCTTAACCACCTCTTGCATGCTCGGGTTTGAACGTCTTTGAGGTTGAATGACGGATTTGAATTCTCCTCTATCAATATTTTATGAGTGCAAACGGATGGATTGATTCCCTTGATGTCCATGATTATCCATGCAATTGCTCACTTGTGTGCCTTAAGCACATTGAGCAACTTGTTCTTCTCATCAATTGATAAGGAGATGAGATTATGACAGGAATTTGAGATGTGTTTTCAAGAAAAGCGTATTCGAGATGAGATGGAAGTTATTTGAGCTCTAAAACTGGAGGGTCTTCTATAGAAGGTTTGGCTTTGGTTCTAGGTCTTGCTCAATGATCTCAAATGCTTCTTGATAAAATGATGTTTCATCAACTTCAAGTTCTTGAATGATTTGGTTCTCACAAATGGGTTTGGTGATTCGGACTTCTATTAATTGAGTGTTGCAAGCTTCATTTTGAAGAGTTTTCTCCAAATGACAACTTATGATCGAATCACAAGCATCACGTAATAGAGTGAGTCATCATGATGTTGAGGGTGTTTCATGGATTGGCTATATCGAAAGTTACTTCCTCCTCATCTACTCTAAGTGTGAGTTTGCCTGTACAAACATCAATGAGAGCTCGAGCAGTCGCTAAGAAAGTCACCTAGGATAAGTGGAACATTTTTGTCTTCATCCATGTCAAGGATCACAAAATCAATGGGAAATACAAACTTGTCAATTTTAACTAAGAGATTTTCAATGATGCCCCTCGGATATTTGACAGAACGGTCAGCTAACTGGATGCTCATACGGGTAGGTCTAGGTTCACTTAGGTTTAATTTTTCGAAAACCGCATGATGCATAAGGTTAATGCTTGCACCTAAATCAGTTAACACGTTACTGACAGAAAGATTTCCTATTAGGCAAGGTATGGTGAAACTTCCTGGATCAGTCATCTTTTGAGGTATTTGTTTTGAAGAACTGCAGAGCATTCTTCATTCAAAACTACGTGTGATAACTCTTCCAGATTCTTTTTTTTTTTGACAAGAAACCTTTTAGAAACTTAGCGTAGTTTGGCATTTGTGCTAAGGCCTCCACCAAGGGCAGATTGATGTGGAGTTGCTTGAACAACCCAAGGAATTTGCCATATTGTGCCTCTATTCTTTGTTGTCTCAAGCGACCTGGATATGGTGGTGGTGGAACATACGGTGGTGGTGGAACGTATTTCTTGGCTAGTTCTTCAATAACAACATGTTGCTTTTGCTTATCACTCGTATTACTTGGAGTTTTAGTTTCTACCTCTTCAAGGATGGGTTGTAATGCGGGTGCATCACCTTGAGCGGTTTTGCCACTCCTAGTGGTGATGGTTTTGACTTGAGCATTAGGGTTTGTTACAGTGTTGCTGGGCAAAGCTCCTTGAGGTTTTTTAGATAGCTGTTGTGCTATTTGACCTACTTGGTGCTCTATGGTTTGCAATGAAGCTTTGCTGCTTTTGATGTAGCTTCGTTTCTTTGGAACCTCTCCTCATTTCTTCTATCAGATTTCTGGATGTACTCATTTGTGGCTTGTGTGGTTAACAACAACTGCTGCAATAAGTCTTCCATTGATGACGCTCCACGGTCTTGGTTACTACTACTTGGACCTTGGTATATTGGTTTTTGTTGTTGGTAAGGTGGCCTTCGTTGAATCCAGATGACTGTTGGTTATTGCCAGAATTCGAGTTGCTTCTCCAATTTGAGTTGTTGTTGTATGAGTTGTTTGGGCCTCCTATGTAGTCAACATCTTCAACCATCATAATGCATTGTGGGCATTCGTTGGTCTTGTGTGAATTTCCACATGTGTTGCATCGTGTTGGAGTTTTCCTTAGCTCGCTTTGCAATTGTTCGAATTTTTTGGTTAGAGCTTCTAATTGGGCTGCAATTAGGGTTCCAGAGTCTACTTGATGAATACCTTTAGAACTAGGTTTGGTTCTTATGGGATTGTAACCAAAGCTGATGAACACTTCCAAAATCTCCTCCCACACTTTGGTCTACTGCTTGCTTGTGGGCTCCGCTAATTGCATCGTAAAAGGTTTGACACTGCAGCCACAGTTCTAGTCCGTGATGTGGGCATCTCCAAAGGAGACTTTTATATCTCTCCGATGCTGCATGTAATGATTCATCGTCTTCTTGGCGAAAACTTGTGATGCTGCTTCTTAGTTTGACCTGTTCAGGATGTCCATATGGAAGAGGCTCTCACTTCTGAAAGTGATTACATCATTAGACCTCAACCATGGCAACTTAGCCCACTGACATCTCAATAGATTGCCAGTGAGCAGGAAAACTAGCAGCGAAGAACCTCAAGCTGGTGGTGAGAGAGAGGACTCTGGTCCGATCATCTCATCCCCCAATGAATCTTCTGATGAAGATGAGGGAATTTGAGACTACTGGTGCAAAAATTGTCTAAAACATGCACTTACCTAGTCTCAAAGGTCAGTCACCTTGAATCTCAGGTGACTACCTTACACAACAGGATCAATGATCAGCAACTTGAGATTTCATATCTTAAAAAAACTAGCTGGGGACCCTTAAGGAGAACTCAACCAGGAACACAAGAACCTGTGGATGTGATTCACCTATCTTCCAGCTCACCTATGCAAGTGGGTGATGCTACCAAAAAGGGGGAGAAGTCATTACAGCCACAGAACCTGGGAGTTCTTCAGAGAGAATGGACATTGAGGACTCACCATCCTCACTTGCAACTGTGCATTCTCAGCAACCTCCTCTAGTTCACATTGATGTGGACTACACAGAATCCTTATACAGAGTCTGTTTGAGGATGGGATACCAAGGGCTATATCACCTTCACCATCTTCCAATCACATCATTGGGTGGAGGAATGATAACAACAGGAAGGCCCTAATCATCATATGAGTTCAAGGACAGCAAGAACTCTTCAATTTTCAGACCTTGGACTACTATGAAGGTCTGGATCTAGTCAACATGCCACTTGTCAACCCAAGCCAATCAAAACAAGCTGACAGACTGGCTAAAAGAATCCAAGACAGAATCACTACAGAGTTCAGCCTAAGAAGGAGACTTAGGCAATCAGGCAATGTCATCGGTCAACTGGATGTTGAGGCAGACCCTAAGATTAGCTTCATAGGGGAAACCTTGACTGAAGGCCCAATGATAGAACCTGAGAGCCCTGTCTCATCATCTCAAACTGCTACAGAGATCCATATTCCTTCTGAGACACCTGCTGGTGAAGGTGCTTCTCAACCTCTCTCTGGCCTGAGCTCAGATGCTGCAACAAGCAATGGAGGCCAAAGCTCTCTCCACCTTGAGTCACAAAGGTCTGTGAGTGACAAAGGGAAAAGAAAGATGACATCTGAGGAGATTGAGGAGGAGGAGAGAGAGAGAGAGGAAAAGGAGGCTAAGGGGAGAAAGTTCCTCTGCTGAGTCTCCAAGACTCATGGAGTCTGTAATTAGGGCTGCCCCAGACCAGATACTCAGAATAATGAGTTAAGGGCAGTCAGGATAAACTATGTGCAGACTAGGAACTATGACATAGATAGTGTCATTTCTTTCCCTTAGATGAGTTGAATGAACTGGTTGACCTGGAAAGGTCAAGAGAGAAGAAGGAGGTAGAAGATGCAGAACTCCTAGTACAAGTCAAAGAAGAGAGAAGAAGAAAAAGACTGTACAAAGGTATGCCTACCCTCTCTCCAGTTCAAGAAAGTCCTGAACAAGAGGATGTGGTTCAACAAGAACCTCAGGTAGATAAAGAAGAAGACAAAATCAAGATGATTAACTACCTGAGTGCCATAGGCTTCTATCAGGAAGATGCACTCCTTCCCTTGCCTTATGACTATATTAAGTTCGAGTACTTAAAACAACTTGAGCTTGAGCTAGTCAAGGAAAGAAAGACAACAGAGAAGAAGCTAAGGGAAGAAGCTAAAAAATCAAGAGCCATCATCCAAAAGAGCATGAAAAAGTATGCTAATAGGCAGAGGATGATAAGCTTCTTGAAGCTGTATGGATTCTCTGGAAGGAGACTTGGACCCATGTCTCTATCCACTATGGATGAGCATATCAGGGTAATCAAGCAGAAGATTAAGAGTGGAGAGCTCACTGACTTACACTCCACTCCAAGTCAGGCTCCACCTGAAGTGGAGGTTAAGGTTGAACAACCAGAGACAACACAACCCGGACCTCCTGCTAATGCTCAGTAAGCTTCATCTTCTGATCCACATCAGGGTCAACCTCCCTCTTCATCTGAACTTGAGAGAGAGGAAGTCCCAACTGAGAGAGACAGTGAAGATCAATCTGGTGCTTCAAGCCAGTCCTCTTAGTTAAAATTTGGAAAGAGAAAGAAGAGGATGGCTTCTACACCAAAGCCTAAGAAGAAGAAGCCTGCATCCCCTTCTAAACCTCAGGATGAATCAAAACAGCCTGAGGATGTGCAGCCAGAGGAAGCTTCACCAACTCCAATTCAAATAGCTCCTCTAGAAATAGGAAGACCCATCTTGTCTTGGACATACACCACAAATCCAGAAAGATGGCATGTTATTAGAGATCAAGGCATTGAATACATTTATACATGGCAAGATATGTTTCAGTTGCCTCTACATGACCTCTTTGACATGAGAAGACACTTTGACAGCCTGAAGGATCCTGATCATCTTATGAAGAAAGGAATGGTGATTATCCTAATGAGACGGTTAATATCTGAAGTTTTCAAAGGTTTTGGTAGCATCAGCCTAGGGGGAGTTTGTAGAGATTAATGAAGAGGCTGATGCAACCTAAACATCTTAAGTCTTTCCTGCATGCTGCACAAGTGCATTAAAGAAGAAGCTTAGGAAGTTTCACACATGAAACAGAAAATACTCTAAGTGTGAAATCTTCCGAAGCCAAGACCAATATCTTTAGAAGCCAAACATGAAGTCTTCCGAAGCCTCAGAGACAAAGTCTTCCGAAGCTTCAAGTTCATGAAGACAGATTTCTTCCGAAGACTTTTAGTAACATGCTTTATCTGATGTACTGTTCCATAAAGCTGGACACCTTTCCACTGCACCTCTGCAAGTCACCAACTTACATGAGTTGGTGAAAACGTCCATGCTTTTGGTAACTGTACATTGAGGTCTTGAGTCTGTAACTTTCTACTATATGTACTTTATCCTTTTTGTAATAGATAAGGATGTGAGCTATGGCATGTCATAGTCACAAGTCAAAAGGAAATCTGCCTTTTGACTCTACAATTGATTTTGTTTTTGTCTAGTCAATTGTATCCAACTGGCTTTCAAAGTATAGCCGGCTGTAGGATGTAGTATAAGTATCTCGTGTTCTTGTATCTTTCACATATTCTTTGTAACACTTGCAATAGAACATAGAGAAGGCAATATATGCATTCTTGAAAACCACACACTTGTGTTCTTTGTGTTCTGTCTCTTGCTTTACTTGTGTTCTTAGTATCTCAACACTTGGTTAATCCAGTTTACCGTTTGATTAAAGTTTTGTTAATCTCCTCTTTGTGTTGTTGTGTTGTAACTAACCCTTCAACGATCCTACATAACCCATGGAACTGAACAGAGTTTTCTACAAGTTGGATAATACTAGACTTAATCTCAAAATTATTGGCCGCTATTGCTGGTTGGACAACACTAAACTCATATCCATCTATTGACGGTGTGGCATAGTGTGTCATCTTCATTTCCTCGTCTTGGTTAGCCATGTCTTCTTCGGATGGTGTATCTTCCAAAATGTCTTCTTCAATGACTAGTGCTGCTTGTTGTGATCTTTTGTGCAATCTTTGACGGAAAAGTCGTTCGGGTTCCGAAAGAAGCAAAACAAGTTCAGAACTAGATGAGTCGGACATACACTAACTTAAAGAATCATAAACTGACTAAGGCTTAAAATGAATTAGGCAAAAGTAACTAAAGTAACTAGGGAAAACTACCTAAAAATAAAAATAAAGTTTAAACAAAAATATATTAACAAGTTATATACAAGATAGTAAAAAATTTAGTTTGTCTTTCAAACTGTCGTGTGTCCCCGGCAACGGCACCAAAAACTTGATGGGTCTACGGATAGTATATATATTTTGATAATTATTTATTGCACAGATTCAGTTATAATTGGCTATTACTAATACTAAACCACACACACAAAAGGCAGTGTACTTGTCGTGTGGTAACATAGTGTTGGTAAGAACCGAGTATCAATCCGTGGACACACCTAGCCTACTCAACAAACTTGATGTTTGTCTATCAAATTTGTTTTTTGTTAAAGAAAATGATAATTTGCATTGGAAAGATTTTTAGGATTAAAAAAATAAACAATAAAAGAAAGAAAGTAAACTAAGATTTGAAGCGTTTGGATTTAAAACCAGGGAATAAAAGTTATCAACCTAATTAGATTCCACTTATGTAACCATGATGAATTGGTGGTGTGATTTAAAGATATCGATCAATGTAATTATGTTAATGTTTATAAAGATGAGTTGGCGCAATTTCTCATCTATCCTGCTGCCGTAGTGACTTGATCATGTCAGGTGGAGTTTTACTACTCAGATCAAAGCCCTAGTAATGTAGGTAAATCTTTTGTGACCTATTTGACATACGATTTCTGAAAACATAACTTAATGTTAAAAAGAGAGTTGATCAGGTTCTTTCCTAACATAACATTAATTTTAGAAAACCGTAACAATTACTGAAGTTTCCAAACTAATAAAAGGGAACCCGCAAATGATCAGAAAGTTAAAGTGATATGATTTCTAATAACCATTTCTAGTTCATAAGCCATGGATTTATTATGAAGACCGATTTCGCGAATGAAAGTTAATCGTACAGTTTTTCAACTTTGTATGATGATCACAATCACAAACCATAAATTTATAACTTCCCGTTCAGATGTAGATGCTACCCATCAATATTTTTCCCAAGAACACCATAACATTAACATAATATTTATCACACCATTAGTTCATCACAAATTATGTAAGTTTCATCCGATTAGGATGATAAAATGGTGAAATAAAATGGTGAAATGGAACATCAAATCGATAATCCACAATGGATGGCGTTTAGACGATCCCAAGCTTCTTCCATGTGTTGTATGCACCTCCCAAGCCTCCAAATGACCTTGAAGTCTTGATTCCCGAGAGAGTTCTGCAGAGTAACTCTCCCACCAATGCTTGCTTAAAATGGTGAACTTAGGCTTCTATTATAGGCTTTCTGGAGTGTTTAAGCATGGCCCCGTGCCTAAAAGGCATGACCCCGTGCTAATACAATACTTACGAAACTTGGTCGGCTCGTACATGTAGGTTGTGTCGGGCATGGCCCCGTGCTAAATGGGGCACGACCCCGTGTTGGATGTGGGGCATAGCCCCGTGTCTACTTTTAGGGGACAGTACTTTTGTCCTTGTCAGATGTCCAAACATGGGGGTGTGTTAATTTAGCACGGGGGTGTGTTTCTGGCAAAGCATGGGGGCGTGCTTAAAGAGGCACGACCCCATGCTTGGACTCCAAAGCTCGGATTACTTCAATTTCTTGCTAAATATGCTTCTTTTGTCCATCTTGCCCTTTAAAACACCTGAAAACACAATTTTATATTTTTAAGTATATTTTCATCATTTTAAGGAAGGTATTAAGGAATAAATGATATGCTTTTGATATGATTTTTATGTATAATTTGGAGCACATCACTCAGCATCTCCCACACTTCTTGAATATGACCGGCATGCTCCTCCTTGCTCTTTGAATAAATTAGGATATCATCGATAAACCTAATCACCGATTTATCCAACATCGGTCGACACACTCGATTCATGAAATCCATATAAGCAAGTGGCGCGTTGGTTAAACCAAAAGACATAACGAGAAACTCATAGTGTCCATAACGCATACGAAAAGCTGTTTTAGGAATATCCTGCTCCTTCACCTTCAACTGGTGGTAACTAGATCAAAGGTCTATCCTTGAGAACCAACTGGCACCTTGGAGCTGATTGAAAAAGTCATTGATCCTTGGTAACGGGTACCGGTTCTTCACCGTTAACTTATTCAACTCATGGTAGTCAATACACATTCTCATACTACTGCCCCTCTTCTTCATGAATAAGACCGGAGCACCCCATAGAGAGATACTTGGTCTAAGAAACCCCTTATCAAGCAACTCCTGCAGTTGCTCCATCTATTCCTTCACTGCAGAGGGGGCTAACCGATACAACGCCTTAGCAAAAGGTTGAGCACCAGGTATCAAATCAATCTGAAACTTGATCTCGCGGTCCAATGGCACACTTGGTAAATCTTCTGGGAACATGTCCGGGAACTCACACAAAACTGGTACATCAGATAGTTATGGTGTTGGCGTATCCGTATCTTTTACGTAAGCTAGTTAGGCACTACATCCATGCCTTATGCACTTTCCCGCAACAACCATCGAAATCATCTTTGGGATTGTAGTGAGCCGATCACCATAAATCGTCACCGAACTCTCGTCTGGCGTTGTCTGTCGAATCATCTTCTTGTAACACACGATATTCGCCTCGTAGTCCGCTAGCCAATCTATTACTAGGACTATATCAAACCCGCCTAAGGTCATCACAAACAGTCTAGCAGGAAACTAATGACCCTCTAGTTCTTTATCGTAACCTTCTATAAGATCTACAATACAGGTAGACTTACATATGGTAATTTCTACATCTAAGGGTTCATCAATGATCTACTAATAACAGCCACTTAGCATGGAAAGTAGGATAAATAAAACTTTTACTAACACCACAAATACACAGAAGCTAGAGTTTGGTTTACTAGATACATACCTGACGCAACATCGGGGTCCGTCCTAGCCTCCTTTTAGGTCATCGTGAAGGCTCTGGCCTTGCATCTGCCCTTCAATCATGGTCTTCTTCTTCCCTGCTCCAGAATTCTCAGCACTCGGCCTCTTGTAGTCTCTGCTCATGTGGCTCTCTCCGCCATAGTTAAAACACCTTGCCATCTTGAACTTTCTCGCCATGTGGCCAGGCTTCCTACACTTGAAGCACACATTCAATCCCCACCTACGCTTCCTGGTGTGCTCCTTCCCACACTTGCCATGCCTCTTCGACCCCGCACCGGATGTGACCACACGCCAGTCATCCACCCATGCACTTTTGTTGCTTGTTGGGGCCCTACCCCGCCCAAGCCTCTTTCCACTCAAGTTCTGGTCTCCACCATTCTTCTTACTTCCTTCAGCCACCACCACCTCTCTCTCATCATACAATTATCCTGCCTGGTCAACCATTGACCTAAACGTACTTAGCCGAGCGGTAATCATATGCCTGCGGATATCTGCTGGCAAGCTCTGAATATATCTTTTGATCTTCCGTGAAAAAGGCATCACCTGATCCGGCACCAGCCATGTCATCTTATTGAACTTAATGGTATATTGTTTATTTGTCATTGTTCCCGCCTCTAGCTGTAGGAACTCCCTCTCCACCTTGTCCAACTCTCTGTGAGGATAGAACTCCTCGATCACCAACTTCTTCAACTCGCTCCACCGCATCCTACTAATCGCCCTTCTACCCTCGGCTTGGACGATATTGTCCCACCAACACAGAGTCGAAACCACAAATGAATGAGTGGAGAATTTCACCTTCTGATACTCCTGACACTCACTGATATCAAGAATAGCCTCCATTTCTCTCACCCACTAGTGAGCAGTAGCAACAATGCCATTGCCATCGAATGTCTGGGGATTACATCTTTGAAATTCCCCATAATTACAGCCTCGTGTTGAGGCTCTTCTTCTTCCTCCTCGTCACCAGAGACAACTGTCTTAGTCTCCTGTCGCTCTCTTTCCCCCGAGAATCTATTTCTCTCCTTCCTCTCTCCTTCTCTTATAGCTTTGATCACTTCAGTCACCACAGAAGGTAGGATCTTCTACATGACCTGGTGAACCTCTTAAGTTAGCACTCTCATCACCACCCTCCAGATGAGGGGTCTAAGGCTCTTCATGAGCTGCCTCTTCAGCTCTAGGCTTACCTTTCATCATACGTGGTCCAGCACCACATCCACCACGGCCTCCACCTCGAGAAGCCTTCGAAGATCTACCGCCAACCATCCTCTAACATGCTATAAGATTCAAACACCAACACAGTCATTCAAGGTAATAGTTCAGTTCATGTCAAGTATAGTAAGTCCTTAATTAAAGTGGCTAGTTGTGATTAGCCCCTTACTTTACTCTTCATACCGCAAGCATTTCCTATCCTGACTACATCAGTATCTAAATCTATTAAAGGCACATAACCATATAACATGTGCACATTATACCAGCTAACATTAAGGAAAATATCTGATGGCACATAGCTACTCGGACTGGCATCCTTCCATTTGTCCTATTCTTAGTTTAAGTTTAGGTTTTGAAAATATTTACCAAATTCTCTTAAACTTTGGCTCTGATACCCACTTGTAAGACATCGTTCCGGTGACGCTTACAGCAGATCAATCATTGCACAAAAACATAAAATATACATTTAATTTACTAAAGCATAGCAGCAGAATAACTTAAAAGCATTTCTTATATTATGACTGCATTAGAAAATAATACAACATAGTTAACTTGTTACAAAACATTATCGCTTACATTATATCACAAAAACTTCATAATTTAAACAAATGGATGTCATCCCAAAACACCATGTAGCTGCCCCATGCCATCCTCAAAAATATTCACCTACCAACTAGAAACAAATAAAAGTTAGTGTTGCTGAGTGAGTTCTAGTTTTATGAAATAAAGTACTTTTACTTCCATTTAAAACTGTTCTTAACTTTCATCTGTGATCATGCATCATACATACAAATAGATAATCTTATATTATTTTTCATCATCATTCATTACTTTCATTCATTCATCATTGTATGTTATCGTTATCGTTATCATTCATTCTCATTCATTGTCTTCCTTAATTATCTTTCGTACATTCTCAATATATTCCTTACTTACATTGTGGACGATGTCATGTGCTATATCCCGAACATTATGCATGAAACTAGTTACTAGGCCTGAGGTCTACCATAGACCCAGAACATTATGCATGAAGTTGAATCTAGTACCTAAGGCAAGCGATAAGGTTCCTATACGTATGGTCCATCACAAAGATTAGACCCCGGTGTGCATCCTTCTGGGGTAGCTAACCCGCACACCGTTGAGCTAACACCTTCATTGGGTGTGAACCTCCTTACAGTGCTTGCAAGACTTTTCTTACTTCCATTCATTAATGCATGCATTCATTCATTCCTTATGTTCCACTTTTCATTATTATTAATTTCCGCTTTCATTACATAATACTCTACGTCATTGATATTAACATACCACGCAAAGCCATTGAAATATACATAATAAGGACATAAAGGAAACATACATAACATGCATACACCATCATAAACATCACATACAACATCATTCATCATTATATAATCACCTTACATCACCCCTAGGAATATTCGAAGTCATAACCTAAAAGCTCCTTTTTTCTCAAAATTCAGAAAAATATTCTAAGGCATTAGGCGCATGGGAACACTTTGGCGCATAGGAAACTTTCAGGTGCATGGACACTATTTGGGCGCATGACCCAATGTTTTGGGCAACTTTGTTGGTGCATAGGCACTATGCAGGCGCATGAGTGCCAGGGCGCATGGATACTTAGTCAATCCAGCCTAATCCAAGGCGCATGGGAACTATTTGGGTGCATGGGTTTTGGGCGTCTGGGGAAACACTTAGGCAATTCAACCGTTGGGCGCATGGGCCAATTTTAGGCACATGGGCCAATTTTAGGCACGTGGGCAACCAACCTAGTCTAAACAACATCATACGGTCCCCAAAATCATCAATTCATCATGTCTTAAGCTTAGTTCTAGCATTCTAAGCAACAAGGCATGAACATAACATAATTATAATATCATTAACACCCAAATCATACCCCACCCGCATTCACACACACATGAACATACGGGTACAAAACTCAATTTCATAAAAACATACATACATGCATTTCCAGCCCCAAAAATAGTTAATAACATGTAAAAAGGGGTTCTAGAACTCACCTTATGCAACTATTCGGATGAACTTCTCCAAACCCCAATGCACTTTTGAGTCCAACACCTAACACCCACGAGCACACACACCCGAACACACAAACACACACATAAGCACATACTCGAGGCTTAGACCGGCCAAGAACATCTCAAAACATGAATTCTTACCTTGAATTCAGCCTTCTTCTTGTCCCTCTCTCTAGAACCGAAGCTTTCTCTGCTTTCTCTATCTAGAAACCGTAGACAATTGGTGTGCAGGGTGTTAAGGGCAGCCATAACACCTTTTGTATATATTATAATATTTTATTTTGTCATTTTTACACCTTTAACCCCTCTACTTGGGTTTTATTGCATTTCCTTCTTTTATTCTTCTCCCTTTAAAAATATGGGTGTTACACTATCTCTTGCTTACTTGTGTTTATAGTATCATAACCAAAGTCCCGGTTCCCATTTGATCTGATAAGTGTTCTAAACAGTCTCCTCATTATGAGACTAAGTGTATTGACCATCCCTTAAATGCTCCTGTTGTAACATCCTCTTAAATACATCTTTTGTGGTTCAATCATTTTTAAACCATTTTGAACGGCAAAGCTTGTGATGTGCGCAACATATCGACTATGAAGAAACACACTGTCACAAATTGGTTTATATTTTAATTTCAGATATTCTATCGCAAGCATATTATTGGACGCTTTATCAAAAGATATAGATAAAATTTTGTTTTCTAATTTATATGTTTTAATAACTCTATCAATAGAAAAAAAGATATTTTCGCTAGTGTGACAATAATCAAACAATGGAAATGCAATCGTGTGTTTCTTCATTTGCCATGAATTTAGTTCAATGTAATTGGCGGTGACACAAATGTACGAGTCTGGTGAACCATGAGGAGTCCATCAAATATCACTTGTTAAACTAACACCGGTTTCTAATATTTTAAAATAAGATATTAATTGATTTTTAGTTTTTTTCCATATTTTTTAAATAATCTTCGAATAGTAACATGACTTACATTGGTATAACGTGATTGGATAGTTCGTTGAATGAGTCGAGTCAAATATTCTTTGTCAAAATGTTTGAATGGCAAGTTTTCTAGAATTACAAAATGTGACATTTTCTTCGAAACCGCATCAACATTATAAGCCCAAATATTTCATTTGTTTGTAATCAAATTTTGATCTCGAGACAGTTCACCATTCAATGTTTTATAATATTTATGCGCAATGTGTTTTTTCAAGATTGTATTTGCTTCTTTTTTTGAAAAACTTATTGCAAAACTTGCAACGAGTTTTGTTTGAACCGTTAGCCATTTGACATAAATCGCAATTGCACCATATTTCATGGTTCCTATTCGTAGAAAGAATTGCTATCATCATGGTCCTTGAATACGCATCACAACCAATGGATGATTGAACACTTAAAAAAGCCATTTAAGAGTTTATTTAATTCACAAAAGTAATCATTTTTTTGAGATTTTCGAGAGTTAAGAGCGTTTTAAGTTGTTGTGATTCAAGCAAAACATCCTATACATATTTATACTAACCTAATGGGGTATAATAATAAAAATCACCAAAAAAACGATCAAGAAATGGCCCAAACATCAAAAACGACTATATTAACATTAAATAACGACTAGTTTTTAAAAATTGGTTTAAAAAGTAGTTTGAAGTCTAGAATATATGAAATCTATAGCAAACCGGCGGTACGGGTGGGTTTTCTTTACAGTCTAGCTTATCGTCACTTAAGTTCCATGCATGTCTCCTCGTTAGAATAAAATTTATACATTGTAGATACATATTTAATAAAAATAATCTTTATAATTAATTGTTGAATTCTTATATTTTTAAATATAATTTAAATGGAAAACGATGGCAAATATTTTAATTATTTTCAATAATTTAACTTCGTGATCACAAAATATTGGAATTAAGATTCGTTTACACACTATGTGTTCATATGATACATTTTTAACTCGATTTTTAAAAAAATAGTTTTTTATCTTATTCGTTTATCCATTTACTAAAATTAAATTTCATGTCAATTGTTAATTTTATATTATCAATGACAAAACATTCTAAATTTAATATAAAATGTTATGTTAGATGTGAATATATATTTCTTCATGATATTATAATAATATAATTAATAAAAAAACTATAATAATGTACTATAAAAGACATAATATATATAATATATTCGTATGAATAATAATTATAGTTTTTTCATATATTATTGTTTATATGTGACAATAATTTATCTACCTTAGGTGTTAAGCACAACTATACTTCAACTTAAATAGAAAGGTCATATTTTAAAATTGTTTATGTTTCAATACACGTCTACATTTTTACGTAAGTTTTGGTCAAAGGTTAGTCAGGTCAAATATAAAACATCTTCATGCAGATTTTTATGTACACTTAAAGTTTGTCTACGTTTCAACATATGTTTTAATTAGAAAAGCATCTAGTCATATATAATACACTTTCATTTACTATATGTTTCAACGTAAATTTGATTCGGAAATGAGTCGGAGAAGTTTAATTCTATTTCTCAACATAAGCTTTGTTTGGAAAATAATGTCCGGTCAAATATAATAATTTTTCATTCAAATGTTTAAATTCTTGTCACTCTACGTATTGACGTAAATTTTATTCAAAACCAATACAAATCATTGTATATACTTATCATGTCACGTATAATGTTGCGTCAACGCGCAATGGATAAAAAAATTTGAGTTAAGTTTGGTTTTCCTCCTTGAAGTTTGACAAAAATACCATTTTCCTCCAAATAATTATAGACATCAATATACCTTCAACTTAATTCAAAATAATAAAGTTTTTTGATTGAAATTGAAACAACTTATGAAATTTTTAAATAAAAATGATGTTTCTAATCTTTGTAGGACAATAGTTAGATTTGTCAAACTTTAATAAGCAATTGATATCAACTCGAAAACTTAATTGATAAATCAAATAGAAAGGATCGACTAAGAATGCAAATAAAAGTATTATTCATAAAATTGGTTGTTGGAGCTATAAAAGATAGTCTATATTATCAACACAGTGAAAGTCAACAAAAGTCAACGTCACGATCAAAGTTAACAAAAGTCAAACCCGACATGTTCGTGACGAGGAACCGAGACGAGACGTTGAAGATTTAGATGTCTAGGAGTTATATTGTAATAAATATATTTTGTGTGAACAAAATATATTTTATCTTGTTTTTAGTCATTTTTATACTTAATATGTAATTTTGCATTATTTAGCCTAAGTTTAGGGAGTTAAGTGCAATTAGTGAATATTAGTCTACACTATAAATATGTTAACTGTCATTAGTGTTGGTTCATGGTTGAATAACCAATAGATTGAGGGATTACTTGTAAACATACTTTGCAATCTAATTGAAGATCAAAGGGGTTTTAATTGTGATTATCATATTTTGATCTATAATCTTCATGATTTGATTGAAGTGTGTTTATCTTGGAGTTACAATTCGTATTTTGATCTAATTCTCCATTCTTTGGTAAATTTCTATTTTTGTATAGATGTCTTCTCTTAAAAACAAAAGATTAAAATAAAAAAATACTCCCCCTTAGTCTATCATTATCAACGACTTAAAATGAAATCAACATCGAGAAGTCAACAGTAGAAAGATCTTCAATTTGAATCTTTCTGAATGTGATGAGAAAGCTTTTTCATCTCATAAGCTCCCCCTATTTATATGCTCTCCTTTTTCGAGTGCATTCTTTGTAAAGATATTGGAACATCTTTCCCAAATCTCTAATCTTAAGTGTTTCAGAAGATGTAAGAGGAGCATTCCTCGCTCAGTATCTTCTGCAAACTTAAGGAATAGATTCTTTGATCAAGTACACTACTCAAGTGATGATCGGCCATCACTTAAAGCAAAAATCTGAAACACATTCTCAAACTCAATCTTGACATTTCTAATTAGATCATTTCAATTTAACAAAAAACTCGTGTTTATCTGTGTGAAAAACAAGCGAACCCGTGTTCGTTTGTGCGCAATTTCTGTGAAATGCATGAAAAATGATAAAATTGTAACAACATAATATGGAAGACCTAAAAGAATTTTGAAATAAAAATTATTATAATTTTTTTATAATTTTATATATCAATTTTTTTATTTGTTTTTTAAACCGAGAACTAAATCGATCATGAGATCACATCCTCAAGATATACTTTAGCACAAAGATGAATTTAAACATCGACAAGCAATGAGATTACACTGATAACTGAATCTAATCATAGTCTTTGATTGATTTTGAAATTCTCAAACAGATCAATAACGATTGTTGATATGTTTGTCCACTTAAAGCCATGCCCTATCTATTTCAACAAGCAGAAGATGATTCGTTAAGGTTCGATTAAATGCTTCGAATGCTAGGACCCCACAATCATTTGGCAAAAACCCTCACCCAACCTCAGGATTTCTTGAATTTTGTAATGATCCTTACAGAGTAAGGCTTGTGCATTAGTGTGAAAGTGATTATCGACAGAAGATTGCATTCTGTGATGAATTCATTGTTTAGATGATTTGACACAACTTAGACCAAAATGATGAGAGCTCCAAGTCTATACTCACGTTTAACAAAGGAGATGACCATTTAATCATGTGCTGATGAGAGCCCCAGGTCAGTACTATCGTACAATAGAGGATATCATCACTCTAGGTCAGTACTTCCATACAGCAGAGGAGATTAGTACAAACACAAGAAACATAAATACACTAGACATAACTCAAAGATATGACATATATGATTTGTATCATGGTGGGTGAAAGATAAGTTCTCAATCCAATTTTTGTGGGGACTTATTTTTCGTGCATGCCAAAATGATTGCGTAAATCTAGACGTCCTTAAGCATATATTTTAATTTTAATCATGATGCTGTTGTCTACTTTATTCTTCAGGCTGAGTCTACCAAGCATATCATTAATAAATCTGTTTATTTTTCTATTATTTACACTTAAAAATAAGATGTGAATCAGATAATAACATCAGTACTATTATTTCTCATTTTAAAAAATGCAAGTCATACAAGAACAAGCAGTTCAAGAAAATATACAATCATTTCTCAATCATCTCGAATCAAGTTCCTAGTTCTCTTTTCATTTTTATTTACTTATACGCTCCCCTAAATTTTTATTTTTGCAAACTTATTTTTTAAATTTTTTTAATTTTTTTATATAAGTGTACAAAAATAAAAATTTATCAAAGAAGGTCTTCCAAACTACACTAATTATCAAGATAAGAAATAAATTATCAAGAAATTGCAGTGATTGTGAAGTGAGAACTATGATTGTGCATATAAATATCCAGATTATGGATAAAATTCCATGACCTTAACCTGTTTGTTCCGCCTCAAATTGAATTAGGAGCAATCTCTATTAGTAAACCGGATTACTAACAGTCCTCTTGAATTGTTCCTTCACTCATTAACAGATTAGTTTGAAAAAGGAACCCAGGCCATCATAGTCCTGGGTGTTCCTTTAGCATCAATATAAGAAACCTGTTTCGGCATACAACCGTTTAAAAAATCAGGGATGTCTGTATCCTTCTTTTTAATTTGCCAAATTTGTTTCGGTTCAATTAATTTGGATTTGAATGAATTAAATTTGAAAATGATTTTTTGTTTAAGATCGGAAGGAAAAGAATTTGGTTGTGAACCTTTGGTCATTTTCATCTTTGAATCATGTGAAACCGGCTTCACATGAAAAGGTTTAGATGGAGGGTTTTTCATCTAATCATTCAAAGATGTGTGCTTTTTACCTCTTAATCCAGAGAAGCAACCCGTGTTGCATTTACCGTCCGGAACATTCTTTGTAGACTTACATTTGGAGAAGCTATTCGTTTTGCCTTTACCATTCGAAACAAGTCTTTGAGGGCACTTCTTTATCACATGACCTTTTTTTCCACACTCAAAACAAGCCTTGAAAGGCTTTTGATGCTTGACTGAACCGTGTGATGCAGGTAGGGATGAGGATTGCTTTGAGCTTATAGTAGATTCTTGATTGTTCTGAATTTTCCCGTGCTGAATAGGGAATGAGATCTTCATTGACTGACTGAGTTGTTTTGCAATTAGAGAAGAGATCCGTATTAGTCTTAATTCATCTTTTGGAAGCTTTTGATACTTGACAATATCAGGAGATATCTTGATATGTGAGGAACCAACACGCTCCTCTGTGTTTGATTCATCATCTGAGCTTATCCAGTCTCGTATACACAGATCTGTTTCCAAAGGATCTTGATTGACACCTCCTATTGTGTCGGCTTCGGTTATAGATTCTAATTGCTTGATGATTCGATAACTGTTCCTTTTTTAACAAACCTGACAGGAACAAAAGAAGGAATATTACTTGTTTTGAATTTGTTGAAGAAGGTTGGAGAAGCAATTGATATTGATGTTGGAGCATCAGAAGTGGAATCGTCATTAATATTCTTATCAGCTCTGCGTGAGGAATCCCAAACCTACAGGAGAATCCTGCACATCTCTAACCTCTTTAAGATTATCACTGCTTAAACCTACATTTAAACGATTAGTTTTTGCAGCTTCAATCAAATCGTTTGTTGAATGAGGTCTGGGGATTGGTGAATAACATAAAGTAGAAGGAGGAGGAACTGAATTAAATACAGCTTAACTATGAGATTTATATCCAATCCCATGTTTTACCCGTGCCTCTTGATGTTTAGCAATTAGCTCATCCTTTTTCATATGTGAAAGGGTCCATTTATCAATCTTCGTTTGAAGCTGAGTTGTTTCAAATTGAGCTAAAACAACCCTTTATCTCAAAATATTAATTTCAACGTTACGCTCCAAAATGGTTCTTCTTAAAAGATCATTTTCAGCCAATGCTTCATTAAGTTTTCTTGAAAAAGCAATTTCATTTTTTTTAATTCCTGATTGATTATTTTAATTCCTTTCCATTTTCCAGTAACAATCTGTTGGCCTTATAAATCCCAAATAATCTGATTTTACAAGATGAAGAACACATATCCTGAACAGTCTCATCAGGAAGACCCATGATAGTTCGTTCTGCAGCTAAGCTCTTTTCACAGTTGCAAACCCTTGTGATTTTTTGTTGTTCCTCTTCTGTTACCTTCAACATCTCGTTAGTCTCGTATTCTTTCTTTCTGTTATCAGCTTTTCTAGCCTTATTATCATCGGTTCTCACAAAGTCTAGTTTACTGTCATTATCGACTCTTAAAGCTTCAAGATTTTCTTCAATAGTTTCTCTGAATTTAGCGTTTAAATCCGAATAAGTTCTCAATAACTTTAACTTTTCAATCATCTCTGTTTTGTAATCAAGTATGCTTGTTACAGAAGAAACAAGATCAGTATTAAGCGCGGTTTGATGTGGGAACACAGCTTGCTGAAATTCGTTTCTTTAGATATCCAGCTCGAGAGATTTTAGTCTGTTGATCATATCCATAAGTTTTGTGTCGACATAACCTCTTTCTTGCTTCAGCATTTTAACTTGATGATTCCATGCAGACGGAAGAGAGTCAAGAAGCTTTTGAATTTGTTCATGATTACTAAAATCAGGAACATGCTTCTTTAGATTATTTGCCACCTTTAAGAATCGATCAATCAAATCTGATAATTTTTCTTTGTTCATTGCTGCAAAAGAGTCAAACCGGCTTTCTGCCATTATGAGATTATCTGATTTAAAGTCTTCTGAAGATGACATTATTTTAAAATTTTCGAACAATTAAATGCCCCAAAAATATTTTTCCCAAAAATTATGAAATAATCTTCCCCAAGAAAAATATTATTTTTAAATGTCACGCTAGACAATCTTAACAACTAGGGTCAGCTTGTTTTTTTTATAAATCTTTAAAAATTGATGAAAATTTATTTATCGCGTTAAACATATATAACCCGACCAACAATTTTTTATGATATATTTCTTATATATTTTGAATGAATGACTCAACTTGAGGCCCACTTTTTTTTAAAAAAAAAAAAATAAGCCACATAACAATTTTTTTTTAAATTAACCCAATTGTAAACTTATTTTTGAAAAAAAAAAACAACCCAAGAAAACTAACCCATTTACCAAGTAAAAACCCTAAAGCATTTGACAAACACAATAAAACACACACTTAAGATCTCATCTTTGGAAACTACTCCCAAACACAACCTCAAACCCTAATCACCACATATCGGTACAAAGTAATCTTTCTAACTGATCATACTATCGTACCCTTCATACTACACGAACAAATTATACATCAGCCTCAAAACACATTCATCTACAAGATCACTCTTCGATACATATACACGAAATCTAGGTTTTGCGATTCTTCTCTGTTTTTGTTCGGGAATCTGAAATCAAACGACTCAAAATCGCTAGGGTTTTGTTCATAGGATATGTGGGATCGGAGAAATGAAGATTTGGAGGAATCAATCGAATTCTGATAGATGAATACACAACATTTTTAGTGTTTCAGTGAGTTTTTCGTTCGATTGATCGTTGATGATTGGAGAATTTCGAAGATAAAATAATTTTGGGGAGAGAGAAAGAGCTTCTTTGTTGGTGGAAGAAATCAGGGACACCACATGGAAGCCGAAGTTTAAGGTGGTAGAAGAGAAACAGAAGGCAGAAGAACAATCTGTTGTGTCTGATGGTCTTAAGGGAATCCAGAAAGCTATGTTCGATGTCCTTTACAAGATCGTTGATCTACCTTTCTTGGGTGACCACAAGGACAAGATTACGGAGGTTATTGAGAAATCTATAACACAACCTAACCTTACAATCAGATTTCGAAGAAAGGTGTTTAATTTCGCAGAAAGTTTTTTTTTTTTAATTTCGCAGCTTGTTTTTGTAATTTCGCAGATGTAATTTCGCTGGAAATCGGATTTCGCCGAAATTTTTAGTTTCGCCGGAATTTTGCCGGAGTTACGCCGGACGAAACTTTAATTTCGCCGGAACAGTTTGAACTTTCGTTCAGAATGATATTAGTTTCGTTGGATGAACATAACACCAAAAAGACACACTAGTGTATGTGATAGAAACTTTCAAACCTGAACTTTTTCATTGATTTTTCTTGTACAAACGATGATGTAGATTCAATATATATTGATTATAGTGCTAGATTTGATGTTTTTATGGTTGAACTTGTATAAATTTGAACTAAGATTTACTTTCTCTCTCTAAAAACTTAGTTTCTCTTTTTAAAAATTGATGAACATATTCAAAAATTAACAATAATTTCTTCAAATATTCAATGCATTTGATCCAATAAGGCTTTGATATCAAATTGTAACTCTAGTATAAGTACACTTGAATCAAATCATGAAGAATTAGATTAAAATACGATAATCACAATCAAAACCCCTTTATTCTTCAATTAGGTTGCAAAATATGTGTTTACAAATAATCTCTCAATCTATTGGTCATGCAACCATTAACAACACTAATAATAATTAATCTATTTATAGTTTGGACTAATATTCATTAATTGCACTTAACTCCCTAAACTTAGGCTAAATAATGTAAAATTACATATTAAGCATAAAGGTAACTAAAAACAAGATAAAATATATTTCGTTCACACAATATATTTATTACAATATAGCTCCTAGACATCTAAATCTTCAACGTCTCGTTTCGGTTCCTCGTCTCGAACGTGTCAGGTTTGACTTTTGATGACTTTGACCGTGACGTTGACTTTTGTTGACTTTCACTGTATTAATAATATAGACTATCTTTTATAGCTCCAATATTGGTATATTCAAAACAATACGTACAAGTAGCACATTTGTAGGGTAGTCTTTGTTTTACAGCAAGTATGAAAAGTATTATGCTGCAGGACCGGTGAAGTGTAAGAGGAGAGTTGCTAAGAATACTTAGCGGATCAAATAGTGGAACTGGTTAACCTCTTGTGATGATACTAAGAACACAAGTAAACATGAGACAAAATAAGATGACTAAACACACAAGGAGTTGGTTTTTAAGATTCCAGTATATTGCTTTCTGAAGTTCTATTACATGTATTACAAAGCATATTAGAAAGTTACAACTACTTGAGATACATATACTACATCCTATAGCCGACTATACTTTGAAGGCCAGTTAGATACATTTGACTAGACACAAACAAAATCAATTGTAGAGTCAAAAGGCAGATTGCCTTTTGACTAGTGACTATGACATGCCATAGCTCACACCCTAATATATTACAAAAAGGATAAAGTACATGAAGTAGAAAGTTACAAACTCAAAACCTTAATGTACAGTTACCAAAAGCATGGATATTTTCACCAACTTATGAAAGTTGGTGACTTTACAGAGTTACAGCGGAAAGAGGTCCAACTTTATGTAAATGTTGGAGCTTTAAAAGATAGTCTATATTATCAACACAATGAAAGTTAACAAAAGTCAACGTCACGGTCAAAATCAACAAAAGTCAAACCCCACACGTTCAAGACGAAGAACCGAGACAAGACGTTAAAGATTTAGATGACTAGGAGTTATATTGTAATAAATATATTTTATGTGAACAAAATATATTTTATCTTGTTTTAGTCATTTTTATGCTTAATATGTAATTTTGTATTAATTAGCCTAAGTCTAGGGGGTTAAGTGCAATTAGTGAATAATAGTCTATACTATAAATAGGTTAATTGTCATTAGTATTGGTGAATGGTTGAATGACCAATAGATTGAGGGATTACTTGTAAACATTATTTGCAATCTTATTGAAGATCAAGGGGATTTATTGTGATTATCATTATTTTGATCTAATTCTTTATGATTTGATTATCTTGGAGTTACATCTGTCAACTGAAGCACCTTCCCAGAAAGCCTGTTGTATAAACCAGTAGGGTGTGCATGGAGCAGATATAGCTCTAGAGATCCTTGACCTTCTCAAAAACGCAATAATACAAACAAACACAGCAGCATTCTGAGTGGTGGCATCCAAGTGAGCACAAATGTTATGCTTGGTGTTGATGATCCACCTATCTGTCATGTTTCTGTAACACAAGACACATAAACATGAGGTTTGTCCATGACAGAAGACTGTTGAAATTTTAACTATTCTGATATCAGTCTGGTTCAATCATACGATTGAGTTCAGTCATGCAATTGAGCATGCAGCTGAGTTCAATCGGGCGATTGAGCATGCGGCTGAGTTCAATCGGGCGATTAGGCATGCGGCTGAGTCCAATCGGGCTATTGAGCATGTGGTAGAGTTCAATCATGCGATTGAACTCATACGTCTTGTTCATTTGGTCAATGGAGTCATTCGCCTAGCTCAATCGTGCGATTGAAGTTCATTCGGAGTGTCTAGTCGCATAACTCTCTGTTTGACACTCTAACCCTGAATCTAGGTCAAAACGTGATGTTAAACATTGTGTTTAGACTCGTTAGATTCACAGGGACCCTAACTATCATTGTACGTCCTTCATTTTAACGATTTTGCACATTTACGTGGTCTATTTGACGGGTTTAATATATTTCTTGATTTTTAATCAATTAGGTCAGTTAGGGTTTGATTATACCAAGCATTTTATGTGATTTCAGTCTCTAAGTACCTGTAGATGAAGAGAGTACACGTTAGAATCACAATGACAGAGCTAAATCAATGAAATCAAATTTTGGTAGAGTAACTTTGCTTTCGTGTGATTTGGGAGCGATTGAAGGGTGGTGAGAATGTGCTACCGACTTCACCCTATTTATACTGATTTTATCTTTAGTCTTGTGACTGGACCTATTCGCACGCTTGATTCGTGCGACTGGGGCTCAGTCGTGCGACTGGGTCAGTCGGTCACGTCCATTCGTGCGACTAAAGTTCAGTCGTGTGACTGACTCAGTCGGTTACCTACATTCATGCGATTGGTTCATTCTGGTGATCGAATCGCATGGATTGACCCATGCTTATGATCCAATCTTACGTCTGGTCCGTACGTTTGGTTCAATCGTGCAACTGGCTCATACTCATGATCCAATCGTGCCACTGGTCCATACTTATAGTCTAGTCATGCGAATGGCTGAGACTTATGAGTTTCACCTCATGCTCTTTCAAATACGTAACTTGTTAACTATAGATAAGACATTATGACCGTTGATCATCTCAGACATGATATTTTTAGTTTCAAAAACTGTTGATCTCCTTAGATTTTTGGACACTCATTGGTGATGATTTAAGGTTTAATTATTTCAACATGCTTTTGTGGATCTCACTCTTATATGGTAATCAACGTTCCTCAGAATATTTTTGAGCAGTCTACGTGTATATTTCAAGAAGAAACTATTCTAAGAGCTTTCAAAGAGATGCCAAGCCTCAGGTCAGTGCCATCACACAGCAGAGAGGCGCAAAAAACAATGAATAATAGCATATTTAGGTTATGCTTATCCTCAGGTCAGTGCCACCGCACAGCAGAGAGGCACACAACCTACCTTCTTGTTAGAGCATTTATTTTCTTCTTGTACATAACGCACCAACAACATAAGTTATTAGCTTGATTGCATTTTGCATTTTTCCATGTGCTTTGCTCATTTTTCATGGTCGTCCGCACACATTTTTGGCGTTTATTTTGTTGTTCACCCCTTATTGGAACTGCGTTGATTGTGTTAACCAGGGATAAGATGGGAACCCACAACAAGTTGAACAACTTAGTTTGCAATTGAAACCACCAATGAGGTCTACACATCTATTGTGTTGAATCTACCGACACATCATATAATGAACTAGCAGGCTCTAGGTCTACTTTCTCTATGTTACCTTGGTAGCATACTAGTTTTACTATCATTTTTCCTTTTATTTGCTTAGACTTTTGAGACTTATACTTCAGATTTTGCATCTTAATCGGTTAAACTCTTTTGAAATCCCAAACAATCTGTTCCTAGTGTACTATCATTTTCCATAAACGTTGAATGAATATCAAAAATTTGATTACTTTCCTTTTAACTAAGTTGTCCTTCTCTCTTGTTTTTTAAGTAATTAAATAAAGCAGCTAATTTACTAATTTAATACTAATCTAACTTATTCACCCCCTAAAATTCTAAAACCGAAAATATTTTTGGGTTTTTGGATTTTAATAAACAGGAAAATAAAATTAAATAACATAAAATAAAATTAAAAATAAAGAATGTCGGACTAGGCATTTTTCTTCCTCTGTAATCACATCACTTTTCTTTTTCACGCCATTAACCTCTAACAGATATAAAAACCTAGGTTTATCAAATGCTTTTGTGTAGAGGTCGACGCGTTAAAAATTCGTATTTATTTTAACCATGTCGATTAATTGCTTTTCAAAATAGTCACGTATAAAGTGATACTTAATATTGATGTGTTTAGTTTTAGGATGTTGGACTGGATTTTTTGTTACAGCTATAGCAGCATAATTATCAACATAGATAGGAGTGTTAGAAAATTGCAAATCGTAGTCGCGCATTTGCTGTTGAATCCAGATGATTTGTGAATAGCAAGTTGCAGCAGCAATGCATTCAGCTTCACATGTTGATAGAGCAACGGAGGTCTGCTTCTTACACTGCCAGATGACTAACTGTCTACCAAAGAACTGACATCCTGCTGATGTTGACTTGTAATTCATTTTGCAGCCACCATAATCCGAGTCACTATACGCTGTAAGCTCAAAATCATCATCTTAAGGATACCACAACCCGAGTTTTGGAGTACCCTTCAGATAACGGAAAATCCATTTAACACCTATGAGATGGTTGACTTTCGGTTTCACCTGATATCTGGAACATAGACACGTCGCATACATGATATCAGGACGAGACGCTGTGAGATACATAAGGGATCCAATCATTCCTCTATACATTATAGCATCAACCAGATCACCATCTTCGTCGGGTGCCATATCATGGTTTATGGCAAGTGGAGTTCCAGTACCTGAAGCATTCTTCGTGTCAAACCGACTGAGGATGGCCCTTACATATTTAGTCTTATGCAGGAAGATTCCTTTTGGTGTCTTATCTATCTGTAATCCTAGGAAGAACTTCATCTCCCCCATTACACTCATCTCAAATTCTGCTTTCATGACAGATTCAAATTCTTTACATAACTCTTCGTTTTTGGAACCGAAGATTATGTCATCAACATAGATCTGTACTATCAGTAAGTCACCATCCTTTTCTTTGAAGAACAGTATATAGTCAATAACTCCTATGCGAAAACCGTGTTTCACCAGATGAGTTGAGAGTTTCTCATACCAAGCTCTAGGGGCTTGATGGAGCCCGTAGAGAGCCTTATCAAGCTTATAAACTCTGTCCTGATGATAAGGATCCTCAAATCCTTCAGGTTGACTGACATACGCTGTCTCACGGAATTCACCATGAAGGAATGCACTCTTGACATCTAGTTGATAAACTTTGATCTTCATGTAAGATGCATAGGCTAGGAAGATACGGATTGCTTCCATTCTAGCCATAGGTGCAAACACTTCATTGTAATCAATTCCTTCGACTTTTATAAAACCTTGAATGACAAGTTGAGCATTGTTTCTGATTATGACCCGTTGGTCATCTTCCTTGCACTTCAAGACCCATTTAGTGCCTATTAATTTAGCACCTTTTGGTCTATCCACCAGTGTCCATACTCCTAGCTTCTTGAATTGAAGGAGTTCTTCTTGCAGGCACTAACCCATGCCTCATCGTTTAAGGCTTCACTTACATATTTTGGCTCAAATTGAGACACCAAACATCGATAAGCACTATCGTGAAGATAACCTTTTTCCATGACTGAGGCATAATCAGCTGAGTATAGTTGATTTCGTGTCTGTACTCCTGATTGTACACCCTATATGACATTGTCCAGAGGATGATATACATTTAGTTGTGATCCGGGAGTGGTGGGAACAACTACTTCCTGATCTAGATTTGGAATTCCTGGTTCAGTATCTGTAGCCGTTGGTGTGCGAGGTTCAAAAGTGTCAGCGGCATCAACATCTAATGCTTGTGTACTTTCAGTAGCAGGAACCTATTCCTCCTGATCCACCTGATCAGTCTTAACTTCTTCGTCATCAGAGAACGACTTGCTTACATCAAGTGCTTCCCCTAAATGACTAGAAGATTCACCTTATGAACCTGTTGTCGTCAAGTCTAGTGACGGTGTGTTTAAGACATCGTACATCATTCTAGTTTATAACTCATCCTAAAGAAGGGAGAGAGAGATGTTGAAGGAATTAAAGAATCCATCATAGTCTAAAAAGAATGAGGGTCCCTTTCTAGCAAGGGGTGGTGTATATCTGAACATCAACGTTGCACCACACTTCTCCTTGACCCGTTGAGTTGTTGTAAACTCTCTTATTCGGTATATTGTATCCTAGAAAAATCCCTTCTTTAGCCTTCGCACTGAACTTTCCTAACTAAGTTTCCTTCAATAGCGTACATGATGCGCCAAATGGTTCGAGGTACTCTAGATTAGGTTTACGTCACTGGAGCAACTCATAACACGTTTTGCCACGGCGTTTGACCACCAAGACTCGATTTAGGGTGTTAAATGCATTGGAAACTGCCTCGTTCCAAAATTGGATGGGCAGTTTCGAGTCGGCTAGCATCGTTCTTGCTATCTCTATCAAGCTCTTGTTCTTTCGTTCAGCAACTCTATTCATTTTTGGAGTGTAGGCAGATATGAACTGGTGTACAATTCATTTCTCTTTGCAGAACGCCTCCATCCACTGGTTCTTGAACTCCGTGCCATTGTCTGAGCGAATCTGTCTCACTTTCAGCTTGTAGAGAGATTCCAATGTAGTCACCAGCTGTTTGAATGATTCTGTTAGGATCTCAGCCTCTTGGTTTAATCGATTGAACAGATATAGCAGCGGAATAGCTCAGAATTAGACAAATTCAAGCAAGAACATTCGATATAAAGCGATAAAAGAATTTGTTATAGAGAGAGAAATATCCGACAAAAGGAATATTGCATTAAGATTGTCGGCCTCAAAGGCACGATTACAGGTGAGTCATCCTTCCTTATAAAGGAAAAAATGACGTAGGCTGATGTCACTTGAAAGTGACATGTAACCGTTTTATAACTACTGATGTTTAACAACTACTGAAGATGTCAACAACTGACATCTTCTTACAAATGTTCCTAAGTGTTAAACATCTTATTTACAACTACTGAAAAAACATAAAACTACTGATACTACAACAACTGAAGAACAACCTCTTCAGTTGTTTACAAGTACTGAAAAGGAAAAACTACAGAAAAGTAAACAAACTACTGAAAGGAAAAGAAAACTACTGAAGAAGAAAAACCATCACAACAACTGAAGAAGCCCTCTTCAGCTGTTGTCATCAGCTGTTAACATCAGCTGATGTCTTCAGTACTTGAACATCAGACTTTGTCTTTCAGCTGTTGATCTTCAGTCTTTGTCTTTAGTACTTGTTGAAGTCTTCAGACTTTAGATCTTCAACTGTTGTCTCAGTCTTTGTCTTCAGTACTTCAGAAGTACTTCAGCAGTTGTATTCTTCAGACTTTGTAGAACAGCTGATCAGGTCTTCTTTAGCTGTTGTGATGTCCTATGGGACTTAGAGGTTTCTCTGATCAGGCTCATTGGTTCTTTTGGTCCAACAGATTCGAATCTCTCTGATTTGGATTTTAGAAACATTATCCAAGAGATTTGTGAGTAATCATCGGTGACTACATAACAATAAAAATCACCAGTGATGCTCTTGGTGCTAACAGGACCAAACAAATCTATGTGTAGAAGTTCGAGAGGCAAGTCAATGGAATTTACTTGCTTTTCCTTATGAGAATTCTTGGTCTGTTTACCTTTTTTGCATGCTACACAGAAATTGGGAAGTTGAAAATTCTTGACATTTACTCCATTCACTAAATCATTCTGGATCAGATGATTCATGTTCTGTCGATTTATGTGTCCCATTCTCCTATGCCAGGAGATCAAATCCTTCTCTGTTGCCTTTGACAAGAAGCATTAAACTTGATGATTGGTTGTGGAGGCTTTTGATAGATCCAAGACATATAAGTCATTATATCTTGAAGCTGACATTAAGATCCTTCTTTAATACATAGCATTTCTTGTTGTAAAAAACAACTTTGAATCCTTTGTCACATATCTGGGATACTGAAAGCAAGTTATTCTGTAGTTGTTGAACGTAGTTGACCTTATCAAACTTGAATTTCTTGTTTCCCACTTCACTTTGAGCGGTGATGTATCCTCTTTTATTTCTAGCAAATGATACATGTCCCCTTTTAATTTGTTTGACATTTGAAAGGAGAGACAAGTTCCCGGTCATGTGCCTAGACACGCCACTATCAACAATCCATGTATTTGTGATAGCACTATAACGGACACCCTACACATTCAGAGGAAATTATCAGTTTAGGTTTGGGACCCAAGCCTTAACTGGCTTGGGTGACCCAGAGGAATCACACATCATGAACTCAACCCATTGTTCATTTAAAGGTGAAGGCATATCATTCTTCTTATTATTCTCATTATCAGACATTGGACTTGATTTTTCTTTCCATAACCCAGTTTTATGTAAGGCCTGTTTGTGATAAACAGATGGCTGGCTTACAGTTTGAACTTTAGGTTCATTTATTCTTTTTGGTGGAGTAATAGAAATCCTTTTCGAAGAACTTGGTTTAGTATCATAAAGTTCAATTTTCTATTTGGGAGTCTGATAACAAGGATAGTTAGAAGAGTTGTGTCCTCTCTTTCCACAACTATAGCATGGTCTTCCTTCTACATGTTGAGGAAACTGTTTATGTAGGGTTGAGTATGATACCAGGTTGACATGTGTCTGGTTGGATTTAGTCACTTCTCGTTTAGATGTATCACCTTTATGAATAAAATTAATTGTTTTGACGTTTTGAGCATCTTTAACACGCCCTTTGGTTGGACTTTGATGACTAGCATGTTTGTGGTTAACTGGTTTAGTCAGTTTAGGTATTGAAATAAACTTTGGTGAACTTGACCTTACATTAACCCTTTTGAACTCATCATTTAAGTTCTCAACAGGCATCTTGCCTTTTGATGTCAAAGTAGCCTCATTATGTTTAGTGACAAATTTCCCATGTTTACCCGTGGAATCAGGATCACTAACCAAAGGAGTGGACACCTCATGATCCTTAATTGGGGTGTTATTTACAGGTCTATATTTTGTATTTAACAGGATCTCATGTGGTGGTGGAACTACTTTGTATCCCAACCCTTCCATATTATTTCGATTCTTTCACTAAGTGTAAAAATATGTGACAAGAGCTGGTCCAACTGTGTAGTTTTTGTTTTAAAGAATTGACTTCGACTTCTAAAATTGCTTTTTCTTTCTTTGTTTGTTCCAAATAATTTAAACAAAACTTTATATTATTAGCTTGATTAAAGGTAGCAACCTCGGTTTCCCTTAGTTGTTTACCTAAAAGTTCTATTTTTTCTTTATAACTGTACTCATTTTGTTTCAAAATACGATTAGCTTCTATGCATAGTTGTAAATCATTTACTAAGCTATCATCGTGGTCTAATAACCTAGCAAATTTCAAATCAATGCTTTCTCTAAATTTTTTACATTCAATACAAGCTTGATTATCAAAAAGTTGGTCTTTTGTACTTACCTATGAAGAATCGTTGAATTAGCCATCAATGCAGAGTTTGACTCTTCAGATGCTGAAGATTCTGAACTTGTTGTTCTGAGTTCTTCAATCAGGTGATTGACCACCCTCACAGCTTCTTCATTATTTGACATTATTTGTTCAATTGTGATTTCACCTTCACTCGCAGAACCATCTTCCAATCCCTCGACACATGCAATGTTTGATTCACCCGGAGACACAAAAATGAAGGTCAATCCTACCCTTCGTCACCTTGAGCAGTCAAGGCCTTTGTCTCTTTGCTTGACGAGGTAGTTCCACTCCTATCTTTGTCTTGACGGTTGAAGGTTGAGAATGGATTTCCATTACCCGTTTTCTTAGGCTTTACACATTCATGTTTGAAATGCCCTATTTCACCACAATTAAAGCAGGTTACTTTGGTTTTGTTGAAACCAAAGGTTGTCTCTTTTGTGGCTACCAAGTTCTGTCATGTCCTTTTCACAAACATTTTTTCCATTCTAACAGCACTAGCCAAAGCCCACATTATATCCATTCTCTCTAGTTCTTTTTCGTCCACCTGCTCGTAATCTTCTTCTGCAAGATGGCAATTTCCGCTCTTCCCTGCAACTAGACCATCATAGGAATGGACAAAAACTACTAGGTGATCCATGTGCTCCTTTGCTACTTCCACAATGATATTACCAAGATTCTCGGTCTTCAACTTTGTAGTATTGGCTTCAGGCACTATATATTGGGTAGCGGATGACTCTGATGTTTCTCATCCTGAAGCAGTGGTTTGGGAAGGAGCTACTAAACTAGACACAAAGGCAGTTTGAAATGGTGCTCCTGAACTGGTTGGAGTGAGAGATGAGTTATAAAGTGAAGGATTATGGTCGTAGGATCCTTTCTGTGACCTATACTTCATCCTCAGTTCCTCCTCCCTCAATTTCAGGATGAAGTCATTTATGTCTAACTTTGCAAGCATATTGTTCTGTCTCAAGTTAGACACAAACGGATCCTATTTCTATGGCAAACGATCAGCAAAGCTTGACACTTTATCTTCCATAGACGTGGTTACCCCATGAGTGTGCAGCTCACTCATCAGATGGTAGAATCTGTCGATAATATCGTCCAAACTTTCTTTCCCTATTGAAGAGAAGTTATCAAACTCCTTTCTGAGAGCCTTTTCCTTCAATGCCTTTAACGTTGCATTCCCATTGTATCTTTTCTCCAAAGCCTCCCATAACTTTTTCGCATGTTTGTTCTCAGAGAACTGATGAAAGATAGCTTTTGGTAGCGACTGAGTCAACAAGGCATACACCTTCTTTTTAGCATTGTACTTAGATTTCTGATTGTCAGTCATGCCTCCCAAAGTTAACTTGACACCATCAGCACCGACTGGCATGCTATAAGCTTTCCCAATTGATTCCCAAAGATTGGGATAAACTCCATTTAAATAGATCTTGAATCTCTGCTTCCATTGTGGGTAACTATCTAACGTTATAAGTTTAGGTGGTTTATTATGATTCCCAATTTCATTTTCCAGAAGCAAAAGATTCTGGATGCGAGATTCCCTTCCGGCAGTAAAAGTAGAGTACTGATTTTCCATCTGTTTAAACTTTGAACTAAAAAACTTGACTGGCTCACTCATGAGGATAGAATATGCAATTGGATCACTCGTGCGAATGAGGAGTGCGAATGAATTCAATCGGGCGATTGGATTCAGTCGTACGATTGAAATGGACGAATGGACTCAAATGACTGGAGTTGTTCAGTCGTGCGGATAACGTATGCGACTGAAGCGTGCGAATGAATTCAATCGTACGATTGGATTCAGTCGTAGGTATGGAGTGTGCGATTGGAGACAAACGAATGGGGCTGTTTAGTCGTACGAATGAGTGAGCGACAGAGTTCAATCGTGCAAATGGGGTGTGCGATTGAGTTCAGTCATGCGATTGGGCCAATCGTTCGACTAAGGTTGTTGTTTTTGCAAAAACTAGGGTTTTTGACACTTTGACACAAAAACACGATTTTTCAAGAACCCTAATCTTCCGTATGCCGAAAAATGTAAACTTTGAGAGCTAGAGACGTTGAAAACACTGTTTTACTCAAAAAGGTGATTACTTTGAATGAAATACGTGATTTTTACACCGAAACTAATAGTGCGGAATTCTATTTGATTGGCGATCCAATCAGTGAGAACGCAACCCCGATCAATCTAACGATTAAAGAAATGTTAAGAACGAGTAGAACAAGATCAGATGCGAACTATGAACTTGGAACAGGCTTTCTGGACACTCTGGATGTCTAGGGTACGAGTATGTGTCAAAAGTCTTCAAGTGTTTGTTTTACAAATTAGGTGGTATTTATAGGTTATGGGTTTCCAATCGTACGACTGAACTAATAGCATGGTTCAGTCGTGCGACTGAATCATGCGATTGATCAATACGCACGACTGAAGGTTCTACATGCGACTGAGTCAATCTTATACCTCAATTGTGTGACTGATCCAGTCTCGTGGTTCAGTCATGCAACTTGTCCATTAGCATGAGATATTCATGCGTATGGTCCATTCGCAAGAAGACTCATACGACTACGTTTGAACACATTCCTCAATCATTATTGACTAAGAACTATGCACAATAACCTCAAACCTACATAGTAAGTTCATTATACTTTAACACACAATAACACAATGAAATATTAAACATTATAAGCATTAACCACATATTATATCTCATTCAACTCATTCATTACTTATGTGTAAGACATGACAGACTTTTACATTAAGCACATAAACTATTGACATATATGTATCAACATGTTTGCGTCAACTGCTGAAGCTGAATACATTGTTCTTGTAAGCTAATATGCTCAAGTGCTTTGGATTCAGAATCAGATGCTATACTATGGATTCAACTTCAAAGAAACTCACATACACATAGACAACAATAGTTCTATCTCTATTAAAGAGAATTCTATGTAGTAATCAAGGACAAAACACATCAACATCAGGTATCATCTGACTAAAGATAATTTTTAAAATGGTTAATAAAACTAGTTAAAGCTAACACAAATGAACAATATGCTGCTCTTTTCACAAAAGCTTTTAATGAATAGAGATTTAAGTATTTTTATCAACTATTAGGATGATTAACTTTGAGTACATTTTACATAAATGAAATTCAACATTTTTTTCAAATAATGTATCTTGTGTTTTCTATATCATCACCAATATAAGCCTAGGTTACTTTTGAAGAAATTTTTCCAAATCATATTTCTTAGATTTTTGAATGTTGATACATGTGTCACTAGTTTATGATCTTAATGTAATATCTTTGTATTGTCTTACGCTTATGTAAATGTAATAGTTGGATACTTAATGAAATACAAGTGTTTGGTTGTGTTTATAATGTTTGATATGTCATTAATGAGTTGTTTAACGCATATTGACTTGATTATATAGGTTTGTAGTTGTTTGAATTGATATGAATAATGTTATAATAATGAATACATTCAAACTTGGTGAAGTGAAGTTCTCATGCGTCCGACTGGACCATGCACCCCAACAGTGGTCATGCGTCCGAATGGCCATGCGACTGAGTGTCCATGCGCCTAAATAGTCCATACGCCTGAACAACTTCATGTGACTGACTCAGTCGCATGACTGAACACTCAGTCGTGCGAATGGATCAACCGCATAACTCAATCGCACGACTGAACCATGCAAATGGTCCAGTCGCACGATTAAGAAACCTTAACCTATAAATACCACCTAATTCATGGAAAAACGTAAGCATTCAATCCACTTCGACTCCAGACGTACCCTAGCCGTCCAAAAGCCTCTAAGTTCATACTCCAATTTCATAGAACGCTGTAGATCGATTACTAATCGATTTCTTGACGTTAGATTCAATACATTATTGTTTCTACGTGCGTTCTCACTGATTGGATCGCTAATCAAATAGGATTCTGCACTATTTGGTTTGGTTTAACACGTTAATCAGTTGGTGTTTCATTCAAATACTAGATCCTAACAAGTGGTATCAGAGCATAGGCTCTTGATTACGTGTTGATTCAATAGTTTTGACACAAAAATTGTGTTTTTGCATAAAAAACACAATCTTTTTGTGTCTAACGGAGTCTTAGAAGTTTCCTGATCAAAAAGTTGAGTTTTTCCGGCATACGGCTATTAGGGTTTGATAAAATTCGAGTTTTTACGGACAAATCAAGTTAAACCTACGAATTATCAAACTTCAGCAAGTTCAGTCGCACGATTAGACCAATTGCATGACTGAGTTCATTCGCACTCTCCAATCGCACGATTGGACTCATTCGTACCTTCACTCGTACGACTAAGAACTTCATTCGGACTGTTCAATCGCAGTTGTTCATTCGAGCGACTGACTCATCCGCATTTGTTCAGTCGCACAATTGAACCATCCGCATTGTTCAATCGCACTAATAAGTTCAATCGCATACCTCCATTCACATACATTAGCAGTTTGTTAAATAGTAAAGTTAAACCTAATGGAGGACTAGTATTCAGCATACACAACAAGTAGAGACAAACGTATTCAGAATCTACTGCTGTTGGAGAACGAAGTGGGGATTCACAATAAACCCCCAAAACTTATTACGTTAGACGACTATCCACAATGGAAGCAAAGTTTCGAAATCTACTTAAATGGAGTAGATACAAATTTGTTGGAGGCCATCGAGTCGGGTTATAGCATGCCAGTAGGAGCTGACAGAGTCAAACTTACTCTAAGTGGCATGCGGATGCTCAGAAGGTAAAACATAGTGCTGAAAAGAAAGTCTATGCTTTGCTTACTCAGTCTATTCCGAAGGATATTTTCCATCAGTATTCGGAGTATACTAAAGCAAAGAAACTTTGGGATGCGTTGGAAAAGAGGTATGACGGAAATGCCTCTTTGAAGGCCGTCAAGGCAAAAGCCTTGAAGAAGGAGTTTGACAACTTCTCCTCTATGGGAAAAGAAAGCCTTGATGATATGATCGATAGATTCTACCACCTGATGAGTGAGATGCACACTCATGGAGTGGTTACATCAATGGAGGATAAGGTTTCCAACTTTGCTGATGGATTACCAGAAAAATGAGCTTCGTTTGTCTCTAATCTCAGACAGAATGAAATGCTCTCGAAGTTAGATATAAATGACTTCATTCTGAAACTGAGAGAAGAGGAGCTTAGGATGAAGTATCAAGCCCAAAAGGCCAACAGCGATTATAATCCTGCACTCTACAATGCTACTCCTTCAGTCAAGACATCTGGAGCGCCCTGCAAACCGCCTTCATCTCAAGCGTAGTAGTTCCAGCACAACCCTCAACTTTAGGATCCGAAATGTCAGGGTTGTCTAGCACCCAATATATGATATCTGAAGCTAATGTAGCAAAGTTTAACACCGACAACCTCAGGAATATGACTGTGGAGGTGGCCAGAGAGCATATGGACCTTTTAGCTATGGTGGTTCAATCCTACGATGGATTAATTGCTGGAAAGATAGGTAACTGCCACCTGGCAGATGAATATTATGAGCAAGTGTATGAAATGGAGTTGGAACGTATGGACATAATGTGGGCCCTGGCAAGTGCTGTCCGATGAGCTAAAAAGTTTGTCAAGAAGACCGGACAGACAAATTAAAGGAGGGCATGTTTCATTTGCTGGAAATAAAGGTGGGTATATCATAGCCCAAGGAGAAGTGGGAAATGAGAAGGTTAAGTTTGATAAGGTAAACTAGGTCCAACAATTACAAAATAACTTGCTTTCAGTCTCTCAAATCTGTGATAAAGGATTCAATGTAGTTTTTGACAACCAGAAGTGTTACGTTCTAAAGAAGGACTACATGATCCCGGAGGACCAGATCCTAATGTCAGCTTCAAGATATAATGATCTTTATGTCTTGGATCTCTCAAAGTCCTACACAACGGATCGTGAAGTCCAATGCTTCTTGTCCAAAGCTACTGAGAAGGACTCCATCTCTTGGCATAGGAGAATGGGACACATAAATCCTAGAAAAATGAATCACTTGATCCAAAATGATCTTGTGAGAGGAGTAAATGTCAAAAACTTTCAACTCCTGGATTTCTGTGTTGCATGCAAAAAGGGCAAACAGACGAAGAAATCTCATAAGAAAAGAAAGTTCATTCTATAGAACTTCCTCTTGAGCTTCTTCACATGGATCTGTTTGGTCCAGTCAGTACAAGAAACATCGCTGGCAAATTGTATTGCTATGTAGTTACCGATGACTACTTAAGGTTCTCTTGGGTAATGTTTCTAAAATCCAAATCAGAAACATTTGAATCCTTTAAGGAATTGGTAACTACACTGGAATCCCTATACAAGCTGAAGGTATGACATGTGCGCTAGGATAACGGAACTGAGTTTAAGAATCAGAGGATGGAGGCCTATTGCAAAGAAAAGGGAATTGTACATCAATTTACCCCGGCTTAAACCCCTCAGATGAACGGTGTTGCTGAACGGAAGAACCGCAGCTTGATAGAAATGACACGGACTATGCTAGCACACTCGAAACTGCCTATCCAATTTTGGAATGAAGTAGTGGCAAATGCATGTTATACCTTTAATCAAGTTTTAGTAGTAAAACGGCATGGAAAAACATGCTACGAGTTATTACAGCGACATAAACCTAACTTGGAATATCTTAAGCCGTTTGGCGCTCCGTGCACCCTGCTGAAGAAGACTCAGGAGGGAAAATTCAGTGAGAAGATTGATGAAGGTATCTTTCTAGGATACAACATACCAAACAAGAGGGTTTACAACAACTCAATAGGCCAAGTAGAGGTGTGGTGTAATGCTGATGTTCAGAGATATATCACACCACCTACTGGAAAAGGGCCTGCCTACTTCTTCGACTATGATGGATTCTTCAAGACCTTCAACATACCCTTCCTTTTCAGAAGACGAGTTGGCAAACAAGATGATGTATGATGTCCTGAACACACCATCTCAAGATTCAACAAGTCATGATTCTACCAACTCAGGGGGAGCAGTTGATGACAGTGATTCTTCCTCTGATGAAGAAAATGAAGATAAATGATCAGATAAGCCAGGATGTACAGGTTCCGACTACCACAAGCTCACAAGCATCGGCTAGTGATACTTCAGAACCATCAGAACCTCAGACTCCGACTGCCTCAGACCCAGAACCAAATATCATAATCTTGACTCTGAGGTGGTTGTTCCAACAACTCCTGGATCACGTCTGAACGTCTATCATCCATTGGATAATATTATAGGAGATGTGAGATCAGGGGTTCAGACTAGGAATCAGCTATACTCAGCTGATTATGCCTCCGTGATTGAAAAAGGATACCTTCACGACAGTGCATACCGTTGCTTTGTGTCTCAGTTTGAACCAAAGTATGTTAGTGAAGCACTAAATGATGAGGCTTGGGTTAGTGCCATGTAGGAAAAACTTCTTCAGTTTAAGAAGTTAGGTGTATGGACACTAGTGGATAGACCTAAAGGTGCTAAAGTCATTGGCACAAAATAGGTCTTAAAATGTAAGAAAGATGATCAGGGAGTGATCATCAGAAACAAGGCTCGGCTTGTTGTTTATGGTTTTCGACAAGTTGAGGGTATCGACTATAATGAAGTATTTGCACCACTGGCAAGGATGGAAGCCATCCGCATCTTCCTTGCCTATGCATCTTATATGAAAATCAAAGGTTATCAACTTGATGTGAAGAGTGCATTCCTTCATGGTGAGATCAGAGAAACAGTGTATGTCAGTCAACCCGAGGGATTTGAGGATCCTTATCATCGGGATAGAGTTTACAAACTCGACAAGGCTTTATACGGGCTTCATCAAGCTCCAAGGGCTTGGTATGAGAAACTCTCGACTCATCTTGTGAAACATGGCTTTCGCAGGGGAGTCATTGACTGCACACTGTTTATCAAAGAAAAAGATGGAGACTTACTGCTAGTACAGATCTATGTAGATGACATAGTTTTCAGTTCAAAGAACAAAGAATTATGCAAAGAATTTGAACCAGTAATGAAGGCGGAGTTTGAGATGAGTGCCATGGGGGAGATGAAGTTCTTTCTCGGGTTACATGTGAATCAGACACCAAATGGGATCTTCATACATCAGACGAAGTACGTAGGGGATATTCTCAGTCGATTTGACATGGAGAATGCTTTCACAGCTGGCACTCCATTGGCTACAAACCATGATGTAGCACCCAATGAGAATGGTGATCTGGTAGAGGCCACTATGTACCGAGGGATGATTAGATCTCTCATGTATCTCACTGCCTCAAGACCTGATATCATGTATGCTACATTTTTGTGTTCACGATATCAGGCAAAGCCTAAAGTGAACCATCTAATTGGGGTCAAAAGGATATTTCGTTATCTGACGGGCACACCCACACTTGGGTTGTGGTATCCTCATGATGATGACTTTGAACTTACAGCGTATAGTGACTCGGATTACGGCCGCTGCAAGATGAACTACAAGTCTACATCAGCAGGGTGTCAGTTCTTTGGGAGAAGATTAGTAACCTGGCAGTGTAAGAAGCAGAGCTCGGTTACGTTGTCAACCTGTGAAGCCGAATACGTTGCTGCTGCAAGCTGCTGCTCTCAAATCATATGGATTCAACAGCAAATGTGGGATTACGGTTTGTATTTCACTTCCACTCCTATCTTTGTTGATAACTCTGCTGCGATTGCAGTCACTAAAAACCCGGTCCAAAATCCTAAGACCAAACACATCGGAATCAATATCACTTCATACGTGATTGTTTTGAAAAGAATTTAATCGATGTGATAAAAATAAACACTGATTTTCAACGCGATGACCTCTATACAAAGGCTTTTGACAAACCACGTTTTCTATATCTGTTAGAGGTCAATGGCGCTAAAAAGAAAAGTGAGGTCATTCCTGAAGATGACCATGAATAGTCCGATGCGTCGTGTCTAGTTTCTTTTAATATTTAAAATTTAGTGTTATTTTAGTTTGTTCTTTTGTGTTTGTTTAATTAGTTTAGTTACAATTAGTGTCTTTCCTTGCCCATTAAAATCCTAAAACGCAAATCCATAGTGGTTTTATTATTTTAGGGGGAGAATAGGTCTAGGAAATAAAAAAACAGGGAAAAAGGAGAGGCAAGCTGAAAATAAATAAGATCGTATGTGTGATACCGATTCAATGTTTGGAATATGATAGTACACAGGTACAAACCATTTGGGACTTTAAAATTCAAAATTGAAAAAGATGCAAAGTTCAAGTATAAGTCTATGTAATCTGAGCAATATAAAAGGAAATATGATAGATAAGCTAACTACTACTAAGGTAACACAAAGAAAGTAGACCTAGAGGTTGCTAGACCACAGGTGATATGTCGGTAGATTCAACACAATAGATGACTCGACCTTTTGGTGATCTCGAGATTAAACTAAAATGTTTGACTAGCTGTGGGTAACGCCTTATCCCTGGTTAACACAATCAACAATATTCCAATAAGGGGTGACGAGCAGAATAAACGCCACAAAAGTGTGCGTAAGACCAAAGCATGAGCAAAAGCACATGAAAAATGCAAATACCATCAAACTGATAACCTATGTTGTTGGTGAGATCTATGAAAAAAGAAGAAAAATTGCTCAAACAAGAAGATAGGTTATGTGTCTCTCTGCTGTGCAGTGGCACTGACCTGAGGATAAGCATAACCTATATATTCTAGAACTCATTGTTGTTTGCCGCCTCTCTGCTGTGCGATGGCACTGACCTGAGGATTGGCTTCTCTTTGAAAGTTCTAAGAATAGTCTCTTCTTGAATTCTACCCTAAGACTGCTCAAAAATCTCTTGAGGAATGTTGATTACCATATAAGTATGGGATCCACAAATGCTTGTTGAAATAAACAAACCTTAAAACGATCACCAAACTATGTTGAAAGTCTGTGTATGGATTTAAGAGGACAAGTATACTGACAATCACTGTGGCTACAATTCTTGAAAGTTAAAATCAGTGTGGGGACCTAATAGTACTAGTATGATTTCCTAAATTTGCTAAATGACTCTAGATGAAAAACAAGGAAAGAGCATCAAAGGTTTTAGCTAACTTGTCCCAAATGATTTGAATATCCTGTATGATTCCAGCTTGAATTGGTCCATGTATGGTTTAAAAGATTGAAGCTGCCCTCTCAGAAAAATTATTCCTTAGAGTTACATCTTAGGAATGAACCCTCAAAAAACACAAAATATATCTTAGTGTAATTTTCATTGCTATTTCTTTTACGTAAATACAAATTTAGTCTATTTCAGTTGTGTGTAGTATCAGACCATGTCATGGAAGTTGATAAGGGACCTTATCATCTGAAAGGTCGCGTCTGAGGTGACCACACGTGCTTTCAAATAAAAAATTGGGTCACGTCTGAGGTGACAAAATATCTTAAAAGGATCACGTCTGAGGTGATCAAAAGTTTTTGAGTCTAAAATGATCATGTCTGAGATGATCAAATGTTGATAATGTTAAATTAACAGTTTAAAAGGGTTTAAATATCAAATGGTCATAAAGTCAGAAAAATGTCAAGAGTATGACCCATTCGCACGACTGGACCCTAAGTATGGACCAATCATGTGAATGGACCATACTCATGCATTAAACAACCAAATGGACATAAGTATGAGCTATTCATCCGAATGGCTTATCAGAATGAGTCATTCGTCCGAATAGGAGTGTGCGACTGAGTCAGCCGACCGACTGAGCTTCAGTCGGCCGACTGAAGATGATCTACTGAGTCAAACGCCCGATTGAGTTTCTTTCGCCCAAATGAACTGAGAGAATGAGTCCAGTCGGCCGATTAAACTCAGATTCAGTATATAAAGGGCACAGTCGATCACATTCTTCTCACCACTCCTAATCGCCCTTAAATCGCACATCATACTGTTACTCTGCCCAAATTTCTTTAGACCTCGATTATACTTCCTTCTTGATATTCTGAAGTGTGTTTGCATTTATACAGGTATAATTTGATGAAATCTCACCGAAATCAGAAGAAATGGTGCCCTAATTAGTGATTCGCAACTGAAACAAGAACCGAACCACTCAATGGACTAATAACCTACTGAAACCATGTAAAATGTTAAAAATATTGTTATTAGGTTATTAGTTAAGTGATTGCGAGTCTAAAGAACCTTTACATAACGTTTAATTTCATGAATTGGTCAAGATTCGAACCTAAGTCAACCAAACAGTAAGTCATGCGACGGTCGGATGGATGAACTCCAAACGCATGATTGAGCCGGACGAATAGCTCAATTGGCCGAATGTGACATGCGAATGAGCTCAGTCGGCCGACTAAATCAATCGCAGGCTAAGCCAACCGATTGAACTAAGTTGCAAGTTCATTCACCCGAATGAGTCCAGTCGCATGCTAGAATAGCCGACTGAACACAGTCGCATGATTCATTCGCATGAATGAATCAGAATGAATCCTATCAAGTTACTTAGAACTGGTATGTGTTATGTGAGTATCTAATGTTTATGTATCTTGTGTTACAGATCGATGGCGGGGAGATGGTCTATCAATCCCAAGCACAACATCTGTGCTCATTTAGACCACACAACTCGAATGGTGCCGAGTTTGACGAGATTGTCGCCTTTCTCAAGCGATCGAGAATACACAAAGCCATCTCTACTGCATGCACTCCCTATAGGTCCATACACCAAACCTTCTGGGAGAATGCATCTGTGGATAGATCACGCGAGCCATACAACATTAGGAGCTCCATCTTTGGTATGGACATAGAGATTACTACTGAAGACATTCAGCGTGTACTTGGGTTGGGAGATGATGCTGGACACCCCACCAAGCCACACCCACTGACAGTGAGAGGCTACTTTATGAGGATTAAGTACGCTGGGGACATCAACTCAGGTGTGCTCAACAAGAGCAACCTGTGTCCCCAGTACAAGTACTTAGCACATGTCATACTGAAGTGCATTGCTTCCAGAGGGGGTGGGTTTGATGATCTTTCAGACCAGCTGTAGAATGCCTATGTGGCACTGGTGTTGAACTACCCCTTCAGCTTCTCGAGCATGATCTTCTCTTACCTTGTGGAGAACCTGGAGGCAAAGGGTAAGGAGGGTTTTTGCATGTACCCCAGATTCTTGCAGCTGATTTTCGATGAGAAGCTGCCATCACTTCCAAAGGAACGCCACAATGCTGTGGCTCTAGAGATTATGGACGATACGACCCTGGGTCGTATGAGAGTCTACCGGGGTAAGCAGGTAAAGCCCCAGGTGAAGAGACTGATAGGCCATCTGGCCAATGAGTGTTATGTGGCGCCAGGAAGACGTAAGTGGCATCATATAGACAGCGACTCCGACAATGAGCAGCTACAGCTCCCAGAGCATGACTCTGATTATGAAGATAGCGGGGATGCAAGAGATACATTGCCCACTCGACCAAGTGGCCCCACTACTAATAGTGCATCTCTAGTATCTGCTCCCATTTGAGATATTGCAGAGTTCGCTGGCTTCCACCGGGAATTTATACCTCGTGAGGAGGAAGAGGAGTCAGATGAGGAGCCACTAACCCGGACTGTGGGAAGTAAGGTTGTTCCCATAGACCAGGGGCTCTGGGCGGTTGGTGGACGCCATGGCGGATTAGGAGAGACTACTGCTGATCCTACATATACTCCTAATCTAACAGGCCATGTTCAAGGGGGAGCATCCTCCTTGACTGGATCGAGGAAGAAGAGGATGGCTCAACCCCACGGCTTGAAAAAGAAGAACCGTAGAATCACCTTTATCACCACCATAGCCACCATCATAGCCACCACCACAGCCACCACCATAGCCACCACCACAGCCACCACCACAACCACCACCATCCCTACCACCATTCCCCCTCATACCACTACCACCCTTCCATCCACCACCACATCATTCACACCTACACCACCACCACCCTCATCTATACCACCTCCAATCTTCACCATAGTCACCACCACCACTAGCCATCCTGCAGCACCATCTTCTTTCTCTCCATATCCATCAGGATCGCCTCTGTCTCCCAGTGGGATAGAGGAACAGCTCCCAGCACTTAATCGTATGGTGCTGAGACTATTAGCTGCAGATGAAGAGAAGACCAATCAGATCAGACAACTAGTAGACCTGACCATTGTCCAATCCTAGCAGCTCTCTCTTCAAGCTCAATTGATCAATAAGCAGGAACATCAAATGTCTCAGCTCCAGGAGGAAACAAATCTCTGCAGTTAAAGCTCAAAGGGTCCAAATAAGAGCCCTTAAAGATAGGAGAAGGCGATAAAGATGATGATGCTGATGATGATAGTGATGATGATGATGATGGTGATGATCATTATGGTCATACTGATGTCAGTGATGATGATGATAGTGATGATGATGATGGTGATGATCATTATGGTCATACTGATGTCAGTGATGATGACGACGACGACTCTTCAGCTGCAGGTGCCACTTCAGCGAGCGAGAGGAGGACCAAACATACTCAAGATCCGAGTGCCTCCTCATCCAACCCGGCAGCAGAAGAGCCGATGATCCAGGACAAGAGTAATGATTAGTTGTTTTATTGTTATTTAAAATCTTTTGTATTCGGATTATGTATGAAATTAACGAAATACCTGTTTATATGTAATGTAAATAGTTATGCTTTCGATTCTTATGTTATGTCTTGATTGTTAACTAATGATTGATATATTGAATGTTTAAATCAAGCAGATCCAAATTATCAAAGGGATGAACACGATATTGCTCCCCTTCAACAGATTAAGACTCAACTAACCATGATTCTTGATCTGCAAGGGATTGTCAGAAGATCAGTGAGTTACACCCCTGAAGAAGGGGAAATATTTCATGATCTTACTAATGAGCAACTGGCAGAAATGTTCAAGCTCAATCCTAATGAGATTGTAAAAGACGCTCCAACTGTTGAAGGAGACAGTGATGACGACCTGAAAGACATCCATGAGATAGAGATCGAGGATGTCACAGCAGCTCAATATCCAGAGTATGCTGACAAAGAGGGAAATGTGGTCTCCAATCTGGGTGATTCCCTAGTCAATGATACATTTGATATACTGGATCAAATGGAGTAAGAGACTGAGAAGGTTGAAGAACAAGCCCAAGCTTCAAACGCCGATGTTGATATCAGAAAGGTTGAATGGGCTGTAGGTTTTGAGGAATTCTAAGCACAACGCTCTGCTCCTAAACCAAATGTCTACACCAAGCTCTACAAAGTAAAGAAACATCAAAAGGTGTCAGGCAAGATTATCGTGTGGGCTCATTTTGATGATCTTAATGTATACATGATAAAGAGAGAGATGGGTATCGAGTACTCTAGATTCCCGTATGATCTAAAGTCTCTACCTGGTTTTGAGCTCAACCAGCTGGCCAAATTGAAGTTACTATATGCTGACCTGAGGAAGATGTCAGGCTGGTTTGAAGCTGCCCTGAAGAAAGAGTACCACACTAGGTGGGTCAAATTCAAACCTCAACAACCTACAAGGTATATCAGATGTTCTGAAGTGGATCCCATAACTGGAAAGCCTAAGATAGTGCTGAAGTGGAGTCCCCCAAGAACAATGTCAAGAATCCCTCTCAGGGAAATGCCACAGGACTTCACTCCACACTTTAAATGGTGGTACTATGATTAGAGAACAGGGGAGGCGGTCATAGTTCTGAACAAAGAAGGGAAAATGGATCCTATCAGGGTATTTGACCCAATGTGGCTTACAAACTTGTCTGCTAATGATGTATACACATTATACAAGTGGCCACTGTTCTATGACACGCAAGATATTGTACAATCCCTCCAATTCCAAAATGTGATACGACTCTGCTTTGCGTTTGAGATACACGCAGGAGTCATAAGAGAGGAGAAGTACAAGAAGTACAAAGAGGTTATGAAGAAGGTAAGACAATAGATGAATCTACGTCCAAGGGGGAGTTTGTTGATACATGTGTCCCTAGTTTCTGATCTTAATGTAATATCTTTGTATTGTCTTACGCTTATGTAAATGTAATAGTTGGGTACTTAATGAAATACAGTGTTTGGTTGTGTTTATAATGTTTAATATTTCATTAATGAGTTGTTTAGCACACATTGACTTGATTATATAGGTTTGTAGTTGTTTGAATTGATATGAATAATGTTATAATAATGAATACATTCAAACTTAGTGAAGTGAAGTTCTCATGTGTCCGACTGGACCATGCGCCCCAACAATGGTCATGCGTCCGAATGGCCATGCGACTGAGTGTCCATGCGCCTAAATAGTCCATACGCCTGAACAACTTCATGCGACTGACTCAGTCGCATGACTGAACACTCAGTCATGCGAATGGATCAACCGCATAACTCAATCGCACGACTGAACCATGCAAATGGTCCAGTCGCACGATTAAGAAACCTTAACCTATAAATACCACCTAATTCGTGGGAAAATGTAAGCATTCAATCCACTTCGACTCCAGACGTACCCTAGCCGTCCAGAAGCCTCTAAGTTTGTACTCCAAGTTCATAGAACGTTGTGGATCGATCACTAATCGATTTCTTGACGTTAGATTCAATACGTTATTGTTTCTACGTGCGTTCTCACTGATTGGATCGCCAATCAAATAGGATTCCGCACTATTTGGTTTGGTTTAACACGTTAATCAGTTAGTGTTTCATTCAAATACCATATCCTAACATTGAAAATTTAAGATATGTTTTTCGAAAGACATTAAGTTGATATCGAAAGAAATATACATCTTAAAATCTAATAACTACTTACTATGAAATCTACCTTTGGAAGAAATTCTTATATATCTTCCAAATCTTAAATGTGCTTCTAAGTAGTTATGTTTTGAACGACAATTACTTTTCAAAGGCAATTAAGTCTCAGAAGTTTTATTCATCCTTTAAATAAAATATTTGAAGTTTAAATCTTTCGACACCAAATATATCTCGGACGAAAAATAATCTAATATTTTTCTTTCGAAGAAATTTTTTATCAAGTTAAAGAATATCTTCTGAAGTCAAATTGGCTTCGAAAGTTTTCTCAAAACTTTCAAAGACAAGTTACCTTTGAGAAATTTTCAACTTTCAAGAAAACTACCTTTTGTGGACACTTTTTCAGAGATAGGACTGACATCCGGATTTCAAAATTAACATTTCACATTAACTTTGGCTCAAATTCTACCATATAAATATCCTTACAATGGTTCCCCCTCTTTCTCCTTTCCTCTTCGTCTACAAATGTTTTAACCCTAATTCAACCACAAACTGACTTTGTTCATAGCTTTCTTTAGTTTAAAGCCTTCTAAAATGGCCACCCCTAAACGCCAAAACCAACCAGATTATTCCATGCAACTTTACAATGGAAGTATCTCCTCTATGTTTTCATCCATTCTTTATCTAACAAACATGGAGGATGCACCCGAATTCCTAAGGAGTTATCCAATATAGTCTTGGTTGAAGGGGTTAACTTCAAGTAATCCTATTTTGTTTATACAAATTTATTTGCAAATTAGTACTCCTTAAAGTACTATATGTTCCCTAGATATGTTCAACATATTCTTAAATATGATTTGGGCTAACAATTAAGGGGATAGTTACCACTCTTAAATTGGAACATATAAAGCCCTACATCTTTAAAATCATAAGAAAGACCATTGTTAGCTTCTCAAGGGTAGAAACAACCCAGGTCCTAAAAATATTAGAACTCATTGTTCAAGGTGACAACTTGGTAGCACTAGAGAATTTTGAACCCACACCTTCTACATCTTAACCATCCTTGCAACCACAAATAACCATAACCTACACTAGAAAATCCAAAAAAACCCTTTCTTAGCCTATTCAGATTGAGTAGGTCCCCATGTAACTACCAATGTAGGAGGAAGTGGAACCAAGAGCTCCCACTTCCCTTGTGGAGTAGACCACTCCTATTACTTCTTTGATCAGTGCTAAGATTCCTCATGCTCAGCCTACTAAGTTCATTTCCCAAGCATTAAGCCATCACTTTGAGTATAAAAACTCAAGTGATCAACCTTCAGGGGAAAGCTACCATCCCTAGAAATTAGACTTAAACCAACCTATCATTGACCTTTAATTCTATAATGAAAAGGATATAGGTTTTAATGAGTACCATAAGTCTCTTTTCTCCTTCCCAGCTCAAGGAGAGATAAGTTCTCCTGAATCATTGATGTCTAGCCCACATCATCCACCCCTAACTTAGTTGGATCTTCCTGAACATGTTCAGGAAGTCCATATCGAAGAGGCTCTCACTTTTCCAAGTGAATAAATCATTAAGACCTCAACCATGGCAACCCAGTCCGTTGACACTTCTCTTGAATCTGTCATAGTATAGGGGAAATCCTACAACCAAGAACCCTAAGCTGGTAGTGATGAAGAAGACTTTAGTCCTATTCTCTCATTCCCCCATGATTCTTCTGACGAAGATTAGGGGAGTCTGCAACTAAACGTGCAAAAACTATCCAAAACATGAACCTATTTAGTTTCAAATGTAAGTCATTTGGAATCTCGGGTGGCTACCTTACAAAGATAGGTCACTAATCAACAACTTGAGATCATAGATTTTAAGGGTAGGTTAGACGGAAGACCTATGAGGCAAACTCAACCAGGTCCATAAGAACCTATAGATCTGGTGGACCTACCTTTAGCTACCCTGTGCATGAGGGTGGTGCTACTAAAAATGGGGGAGAAAGTCCTACCTACAATCATAAAACCTAGGCGTTCTACCCAAAGTATGGACATAGAGGACTCACCACCGTCACTTTTAGTTGTCCACACTCAACAACCTCCTTAGGCCTATATTGATGTGGATGCCCTGATTTAAAGCCTATTTGAGGAGGGTATGCCAAGGTCTATGTTTACCCCATCCTACCATGATGAAAATCCAATAGTAGGATGGAGGTATGATACTGATAGAAGAGCCTTAGTACTCTATAGATCTCAAGGGCAACAAGAAGTATTCACTTTTCAAACCCTGACATACCATGAGAGCTTTTCTCTAGTTGATCTGCCATTTGCCAATCCAAGTCAAACTAGGTAAGCTGAAAAATTAGCTAAGAGAATTCAAGATAGGTTGCTTGAATAGTCAAGAAGATATCCTTATTATATAGACATAGGCTAGCAGGCAAGATTGTTAGTCAACTAGATACTAAGGTAGACCATAAGAAGAAATAATCTCAGGTAGGTAGGGAACAAGTTAGTCAACTGGATACTAAGGTAGACCCTAAGTTCAAGAGAAATAATTTCTCTTACTTTGGAAGAATTAAATGAACGGGTTGACATTAAGATGTCAAAAAAGAGGAAGGAAGTTAAGGCTGGAAAATTGCTTCTCAAGATCAAAGAAGAAAGAACAAGAAAAAGATTATACAAAGCTTTGACCTTCTCTCTAGTTCAAGAAAGCCCTGAGGTAGAGGTTGTGGCAAGTGAACAAGAAACTCAAGTAGGCAGGGAACAAGATAGGCAAAACATGATAACCTACCTTAGTGCCCTAGGCCCCTATCAGGCAGTAGACCTTCTTCCGCAGTGCTATAAGTTAATAGAATTTGAATACCTCAAGAAGCTTGAGCAAGAAGTGTTAAAAAAACAAAAAAAAGTTGCTAAGAGGAAGATGAGGAAAAGGCTACAAAGTCAAGAGCCACCATCAGAATAAATCAAAAGAAGTCAATTGACAGACAAAAGACGATATGCTTCTTGAAGCTATCTGGTTTCTATGGAAGGAGACTTGGCCAAATGTATTTATCCACCATGGATGAACACATCAAAGTGATCAAGTAGAAGATCAAGAAGGGTGAGCTGGTTGACTTCCATTCTTCACTAAGTTAGGTTGTACCTAATATTGAGGTCAAGGTTGAACCACAAAAAACAACTCAACCAGGACCTAGTACTGCATCTTAGCAAGCTTCATCTTCTGACCCACATTAGGGTCCCGGACCTTCTCCTTCTAAACTTGTGAAAGGATATGACCTAACTCAGAAAGATAAACGAGAACTATCTGGTACTTGAGGCCAGCCTTCTCGATTAAAGTACGAAAAGACGAAGAGTACGGCCATCAAAAGGGACAAAAAGTAGAAGAAGAAGAAGTCCAAGTCATCCACCTCTACACCTCAGGATAAGTCAGAACATCTTAAGGATAATCAAGAGAGACTAGTTACCCAACTCCACTTATTGTGCAACATCTTTCTTGTACATACATGTGTATCTAGTTGATGAGCTTAATGTAATGTCTTCATGTCTTACACATATGTAATGAATAGGTTCAATGAAATATAATTTGTGGTTGATATTTATTAATGTTTAATATTTCATATTATTATTGTGTTAAAATATAATAAACTTACTATATAGGTTTGGGGTTGTTGTATACAATTGTAAGTCAAAAATGATTGAGTAATGTGTTCAACATAGACGGATGAGTATTCATGCTAATGGCCCAAACTCATGGACCATACACATGAATACATCATGCTTATGGACCAGTCGCACGACTGAACCAGGAGACTGGATCAGTCACACGATTGAGACATAAGATTGACTCACTCACACGACTGAACCTTCAGTCATGCGTATGGATCAATCATATGATTCAGTCGCATGACTGAGCAATGCTAATGGTTCAGTCATACGAATGGAAGCCCCTAACCTATAAATACCACTTAATTCATGGAACACGAAGGAATTTGAAACACTTGATACTCTTACGAACCCTAGTCGTCTAGAACATCCAAAGAAGGCTGTCCAAGTTCATACATCATTCCTGATCGATCTATATTCTTTCATAACATTTAGTTTCAATCTTATATCGATCGGGTAATTTTTCTCACCGATTGGATCACCAATCAAATAGGATTCCGCACTATTTGATTCGGTATAAACGCAGAATCTATTAGTATTCCGTACATACACGGTCCTGACAAGTGGTATCAAAGCTTTGGCTCTTGATTTTGCCTGTGATTCGATTAGCATTGTGTTAAAACTCATGGTTTAACTTAAAAGAGTCATCTTTTTGAGTCATAGGTGTTTTTCGATGTTTCCAGGCATTAAAGTTGAAGTTTTTCCTCATACAGTAGATTAGGGTTTCTGGGTTAATCGTAATTCGTGTCTAAGTGCTGAAAATTCAATTTTTCCAAACACAACAGCCTTCAGTCGCACAAATAGCTCATTTGTATGATTGAACTCATTCACACCCTCCATTCGCACGACTGAACTCAGTCATATCATTCATTCGCATGACTGAACTCAGTCGTATCATTCATTCGCATGACTGAACAACTTATGTAGGTTGAGTCCATTCGCCTTGTCCATACGCATGACTAAATCCAATTGCACGATTTAATTCATTCACACTCTTTATTCACACGAGTGATCCATACGCATTGTCCATTCGCACGATTGAAGTCGTCATGTTCTCAAAGTACAAAGTTCACACAAATGGAAGATCAGTTATCAGCGTTTACAGCCGAGAAGAACTCACGTATCCATAAACTTCTGCTTCTGGAGAATGAGATAGGAAATCAAAATAAACCACCGAAGCTTATAACGTAGGATGACTGTCCATAATGGAATCATCAGTTTGAGATTTACTTAAATGGAGTGGATCCAAATCTCTGGACTTCTATAGGGACTGGTTACACAGTACTGGTCAGCGTAAATGGAGTAAAGTTAACATTGAGTGGAATGAGCGAGGCTCAGAAGATACTCTTCAATGCTAAGAAGAAAGTCTACGCCATGCTGACTCAGTCAATCCTGAAAGACATCTTTCACCAATTTTCTGAGAACAAGCAGGTGAAAAAGTTGTGGGAGCCATTAGAGAAGAGATACGATGGGAATGCGACATTAAAGGCACTAAAGGAAAAATCTCTTAAGAAGGAGTTTGATAATTTCTCCTCAACTAGGAATGAGAGCTTGGATGACATCATCAACAGGTTCTACCATCTGATGAGTGAGATGCACACTCATGGTGTAACGACGTCTATGGAAGATAAAGTTTCAAGCTTTGCAGATGGTTTGCCTGAGAAATGGGATTGTGTTTAACCTGAGACAAAATGACATACTTGCTACGTTGGACATAACTGACTTCATCCTGAAATTAAGGGAGGAGGACCTGAGGATGAAGTACAAGTCTAAGAAAGGATCATACGTTCAGAATCCTTCACTTTACAACTTGGTTCCCAATCCAACTGGTTTAGGAGAATCACTTCAAACAACTTTTGTTTCCAGTTCCACAGCTCCTTCCCAATCCACTACTTCAGGACAGAAAACGTCTGGATCATCATCGACTAAATACATAGTGCCTGAATCCAATACTGCGAAGTTGAAGACCGTAAAACTCGGTAATATTATAGTGGAGGTTGCAAAGGACCACATCGATCTTCTAGCAGCAGTGGTTCAATTGTATAATAGTCTAGTTGCTAGGAAGATTGGAAATTGACATCTTGCAAATAAAGATTACGAGCAGGTCGACAAGAACGAGCTGGAAAGGATGGATATCATGTGGGCACTAGCAAGTGTATTTAGACGAGCCAAAAAGTTCATTAAGAAGACGAGACAGAATCTAGTAGCAACAAAAGATACGACCTTTGGTTTTGACAAAACCAAGGTCACATTCTTCAATTGTGGTGAAAAGGGGCATTTTAATCGAGAATGTGTGAAGCCAAAGAAAACAGGAAATGGTAACCCATTTCCTATTTTCAATCATCAAGACAATGACATGGTTGGAACTAGTTCTTCAAATAAAGATACTAAAGCACTAACTGCCCAAGGTGATGAAGGACAAGACTAGTCCTTTGGATTTGTGTCTCCTCGAGAATCAAACATAGCTTTTGTCGAAGCTTTGGATGATGGGTCTGCCAGTGAAGGTGAGATTATAGCTGAGCAAGTGATAACAGATATGGAAGAATCTGTGAACGTGGTAAACCATTTGGTTGAGGAAGAGCTAAGAGCAACAAGTTCAAAATTTCCAACAATAGAAGAGTCTACCACTGCATTGGTGGCTGATTCAACAAAAACCTCACAGGTAAGTACTTTAGATCAACTATTTAATATGCATGCTTGTTCTGAATGTGAACATTTTAGGGAAAACATAGATCTAAAATTTTCTAGGTTATTAGAACACAATGATAACTTGGTAAATGATTTACAACTCTGCACTGAAGCAGATCGTATTTTAAAACAAAATAAGTGTAGTTTTAAAGAAAAGATATACCTTTTGGGTAAACAACTAAAGGAAACCAAGGTTGTTGCCTTAAATCAATCTAATGATATAAAGTTTTATTTAAATTCATTAGAAGAAACCAAAAAGGAAAAAAGCAGTTTTGGAAGTCGAAGTTAATTCATTAAAACAAAAACTGCATAGTGGAGCTAGTTGTTCTCACATAGTTCAGAACTTAGTGAAAGAACGAAACAATGGGGTAGGTTTGGGACACAAAGTAGTTCCACCACCACATGATATCTGTTGGAGCATATATTTCATATATAGTGTGTCCGTCGCTTGACGAATAGTCTAAGCTTAATGTAATACACCTGATATGTAATACACCTGGATTTGAGGATGAGCAAAGCACATTCATCCTGAGTTTTTTTTCGTCAAATAAGTTCGATGGATACCCCATTATCCATTGGACTTCCAAAATTGAAGATCTAGTATAGGTTGGACTCACTTTTAGTTTAGTTTGTTACTTTTCAATGTAATAGGTATTTTGTTAGTTTTCCTTTGTAAGTACTAAGATTTATGTATTTTAGCAGTCTAGCGAAACTGTGAGCGAAACTATAAGTTTGCTCACAGTTTGCTGTTTTGTTCGCCTGACGAAACTGCTGTTTCGTCTGGCGAAACTGAAGTTTCGACAGAATAGTTTCGCTTACAGCGAAACTGTCTGCAAAAGTATAGACTGCTATATATTGTTTTGTTTTTCTCATTGTAGGTAGGCTTGCAAAACCCTAATTGATTATCATTGTTGCAAGTTACCATTTGAAAGTAGTTAATACATAGAATCATCTTTGTGCTTTATGTTATTGATTGTCATTGATCATTATGTTGTTATGATTGAGTTCTTATTGTGTTCAATCTTCATTATGATTGTTTTTTTGTATATTTGTGGGATATTGAACGTTTTTAACATTATTTGCACTGTTATTCGATCATATGGACCAACAATATGATATCAGAGCCTTAGTGCTTATGATTTGTTGAGTCTCTTTGTTTTTTTGGTCAATATCCTGTCTCAATCATTTTGGATCACTTATTGGATGTTTTAGATATGAAAACTGATTGAGTTTACCTTGTATTCTGTTGTGAAAGCCTTGCTAATCATCAGATCTAAAATTCATTGAGTTTTTGATGACTTCATATTGATTATGTGTTTAAAATAGGTTTTGGGTTCGATCAGCGAATCTATAGTTCTTTCAGCAAAATTGTTAATCTTCTTCCAACAAAACTACGAGTTTATTGATTTGGAAATTGTTCTTTTGTTGTGCTGCGAAACTAGTCTTTTAACTAAAGTTCACTAGTTATTATGAAGGACTTTCAAGCGAAATGTTGCCGAAAGTGTGTCTGAATGAAAGTTCAAGCTTGTTTCGTGCGAACCTATCAGCCAAAGCCTGTTGTGACAATCGGTAGCGAAACTACTGCTGAAATTGTTAGCGAAAGTAGTTTTTTGTGAAATTATCAGCAAAAGTATCATATTTCCTGCCGAAACTATAGTAATCTCAGCGAAACTATCATGTCTAAGTTAACGTCACTCACACTTGCAGATCTTGAAAGTGTTGCTCCCAATAGACCTTCGAGACTCATTAAAGGAGACAATTTTGAAGATTGGAAGAGATGTCTCAAGGCCTTTTTCTTCTATACTGATCACAACTAATGAGAATCGATTATTTCTGGTCGTCACATACCAACGGTTACTGTTGGTGATGTTGTCTCTCAAAATAAAGACCCATCCTCTTTCACCGAAAAGGATCTAAAACTGATTGACCGTGATCAAAAAGCTTTTTGTGCTTTAACTCTTTGTCTGGCTCCGGAAATTTACAATCATTTTGCATAACATAAAAATGCTGAAAGATGGGAATATAGATTTGGTAAAGGATAAGAGCATTCAGGCTGAGAAAGAATTCAATTCTTTCATTGGATACAAGAATAAGAGTTTGACAGATCTCATAAATTGTTTTCTAACTGTATCTAGCATCTTGAAGGAATATGATGAAAAGCTTTCCAACTGTGAACAAGTTAACAGGCTTCTAGATTCTCTCCCACCTCAGTGGTGTCTTCAAGTAAGGATGCTCAAACAAGAAGAGGATTCACAGACTACAAGCTGATGTATATAATCAATAAGCTGAAATCCTTTGAATTGGACATGAAAAAAGACGGGAGTTTAACCAGACTATGATGCCCACGCCTGGTTTTTCACAAAATGCTGCTTTTTTTGTCATCCGCTACAAGCTCTCAAATACCGAATTCAGTTCAAGGAGGAATTAATACAAGTACTTTCTCAAGTGGAAATAGTTGTGTTGGAAGGGATCTGGGAAATTCTAAGGCAAATGTCGAAAGCTCAATCCCATTTGAAACTATGGCTCTATTTGGAATGTTTGTTCAAAGTTATGAGCCACTGGTAGCTGTGGAGTTAAAAAGGAAGGGAATGACTATGGAAGATGGCTATGTTGACCCTTAGAGCATGAAGATTTATGGAAAGAACCGGACGGAAGAACTTCGGTGGTCAATAATCTAATTCAAAACTGGGATTTGATAAGTCAAAATTGAGATGCTTCAACTGTAAACAATGGGACACTTTAAACGTGACTGTCCATCTCCAATTGTCACCGATTCGAGCAATTCAGGAATTCCAAGGTTAACAACTGAGAAGGAGAAAGAAGATGTGAATCACAAGAAGCAGACTGCACTAATTTCTAATTTTGATTGGAGTGCTGAAGTTGAGGAGACAAGAACTGAGATAAATCATGCTTTGGTTGCCGAGCTTATTAAAGGAAATGAAAAGGTAGATGGTAAAGATAGATTTGACTTGTTCAAGGAATCCAAAAGGAAAGTTGTGACATCTAAGAAAGAGAAGGTAGAGAAAGATACTGGAAATCGGGGGAGGTAAACTGAAGGTATAAGAGAGGAAGGAAGTTCATGCAATGGGCAAAGGAAGGAATGTGATGATGATACTGCCACTGTTGAGGAAGAAAAGTCAAGTACTCCAGTATGCAAATGTGAAAAAGCCTTAGCTGCTGAAAAAATTGTGATGGGACTTCCCTATGAGGAGTCATCCACTAAAACTATGTACAGCATGTGGCATGTAGATAGTGGTTGCTCCAAATATATGACAGGGTTGAAAGACTTACTGACCAATTATCGGATTGTTGACGGAGGATATGCTGCCTTTGCTAGCGACAAAAAGGGTGGAAGGAGGATTGGGCAAGGAGAAGTTTCTAATCGTTCTTTAACCTTGGAAAAAGTCAACCATGTTCCTAAGCTGGCATTTAATCTTCTAAGTGTTTCTCAAATCTACGATAAAAACATTCCAGTCTTGTTTAAGTATGATGAATGTCTATTTTTAAAATCAGAGATAATATTCCAGAAGAATTAATTATCATGCGTGCTCCAAGAAAACATGACACATATCTTCTTGATATGAACTCCAGTGAGTCTAAGTTTGCTGCAACTTGTCTTCTTTCTAATGCCTCAATTTTGAATCCCTTTTATGGCATCGTCGACTGGGCCATGTTAATTTTAAAATAATAAACAAATTAGTGAAAAACAATCTTGTGAGAGGACTTCCTTCAAAAGATTTTTCTGTTAATGAAAAATGTATGGCGTGTGCCAAGGGCAAACAACATAAAAAACAATAAGCCCAAACTTGAAAACAACATGACTTGTCCTCTCGAGCTGTTACATACTAATTTGTTTGGCCCAATTAGCGTTAAATCTATTGCTAAAAATCTTTTTGCCTTGTTGTTACAGATGATTTATCAAGATATTCTTGGGTGAGATTCCTTGCTCACAAAGGAGAGATTGCCAAAGAATTACAGAAATTAATTCTTTCTATCGAGACAATCATCAAGCGAAAAGTTATGGGTCTAAGAAGCGACAATGGCACTGAATTCAAAAATCAGATTCTCGACTCCTTGTATGCTCAAATGGGGATTGTAAGACAGTTCACTGTTGCCAGGACACCTCAACAGAATGGTGTCGCTGAACGAAAGAATCGCACTCTTATTGAAGCGGCACGTACCATGCTGATAGAATCTTCTCTACCGATTATCTTCTGGGATGAAGCTGTAAATTGTGCTTCATATGTTTTAAATCGAGTGTTGATTGTCTAGGATAAGATGAAGACTCCTTATGAACTCTTTCATAGAAGAAAACCTTTAATTGATTTCTTTAGACCATTTGGATGTTCATGCACTCTTCTAAACACTCAATCACAAAAGACAAAGTTTGGTGCGCTATCTGATGAATTTTACTTTTTCGGATACTCATCTTCTCAAAAGGCCTATCATGTTTATAACAAGAGAACCCGTATCGTTCAAGAGTCGTTCTATATTGATTGGCAAGAGTCTAACTCTTTTGATGTTCGATCTGAACCAGCATGGTTCTTTGACTCCGATACTGTGTTTAATTCATTCAATCTTCCAGCTTTTGACGATGATGCGTCCACTCCAAATGTTCAAACCAACATTATCTCTTCCTCTACATCACCTGGCAATTCTACTCCATCTACATCTGATGTTATTTTAGATATTGGTTCATCTTCCCCATTGCTGGATTCTTCTTCACCAACATCTCCTTCCTCATCATCTTTATCTATTCCCTCACAACCTATTCCTCTATCTATCCTTCATCTAATCCTACACAATATGTGAGTGAAGCTTCTCCTCATACTTTCCCTTCACACACCTACTATAAAACGTTGAAAGATCAGCCTCTTGATAATGTTATTGGATCTATCTCTCATGGTGTTCGGACACGGAGTCAATCAGGTCTGATTAATATCTGTTCTTTTCCTGCTTCATTTCCCAAACCGTTCCGAAAAATGTGCACGCCGCTCTACTAGATCCTTGTTGGGTGGAGTCAATGCACATTGGAGCTTCAACAATTCAGAAAGCTTAAAGTATGGACTTTGGTTGACTTGCCTCACAACAAATGCCCAATTGGTACTAAATGGGTGTTTAAAAACAAACCAGATGATCATGGTATGGTGGCGCGTAACAAGTCTAGACTGGTTGTGCAAGGTTTTGCTCAGAACAAGGGATTGACTACACTGAACTCTTTGCTCTTGTGGCCCGTCTTGAAGCAATCAGGATCTTTCTTGCTCATGCTGCCCATAAACAGTTCAAGGTCTATTAGATGGATGTTAAATGTACTTTTCTCTATGGAGACATTGATGAGGAGATATTTGTGTGTCAACCACCAAGTTTTGAGGATCCTTACTTTCCTGATAAAGTCTACAAGCTTGACAAGTCTCTATATGGTCTCCATCAAGCACCTCGAATCTGGTATGAGACCCTGACACAGTATCTCTTGAGCAATGGTTTCTATCGTGGTACCATCGATATGACTCTCTTCAAAAAGGAAGTGAATGGTGAAATGCTTTTTGTACAAGTTTTTGTTGATGATATTATTTTTGGATCAACAAATTCTGTCTTGTGTCGGGAGTTCGAAGAAGTGATGCGTCAATGATTTGAAATGAGTATGGTAGGAGAAATGTGCTTCTTTCTTGGTTTGCAAGTTGAACAAAATCCAGAAGGAATTCTTATTCATCAGGAGAAGTATATTAAAGAAATCTTGAAGAAATTAAAGATGGACGACACATCTCCTGAAATGACTCCTTTCACCGCTCAGACTTGTCTCACTCCTGATGAGAACGGGAAGCCTATTGATCCTAACCTCTATAGGTCTATGATTAGTTCTCTCATGTAGCTTACAGCCAGTCGTCCTGATATCACTTTTGCTATAGGATACTGTGCTCAATATCAATCGGCTCCAAAAGAGTTAAATGAGAAAGCTGTCAAGAGGATATTCCGTTATGTCAAAGGCTTATCTCGCTTAGGTCTATGGTATCAATCCTTATGGTGGGAATTTGATTTACATGCTTATTCTGACAGTGATTCTAATGGTTGCAGGTAAACAGAAAATTAGTGTCAGGGGGGTGTCAATACCTTGGTAATTGTCTGGTGTCTTGGCAGAGCAAGAAACAGACAACTCTCTCTCTCTTTCAACAGGTGAAGTAGAATACATTGCTGCCTCAAGTTGTTGTTCCCAAGTCCTTTGGATACAACACCAGATGATTGATTACAGAATTAACTTCCTCCACACACCGTTGTTCTGTGATAACGAAGCAGCCATTGGGATTGCAAAAATCCTATTCATCATTCCCGAACCAAGCATATCAAAACTCGAATTCATGCAAGTCGTGATGCCCAAGAAAAGGGTTTTATCGATATTATACCCATTGACAAAAAAAAGCTGATCTTCTCACAAAAAATTTTGATAAACCCCGTTTTTATGAATTAATCTCTATGCTTGGGTTAATATCCTTTTAAATTTTTAGGGGAAGAATTTGCAAAAAAATAATAATTATTAAAAAAGGAAGGTTTTGCAAAATACTAATTTAGGGGGTGAGTATAAGTAAATTAAAATGTAAAAGAGAACTGGGAACTTGATTCAAGATGATTGAGAAATAATTGTATATCTTCTTGAAAATCTTGGTTTTTGCATGACATGCATTTTTAAAATGAAAAATGATAGTAACTGATGCTGTTATCTGATTCACATCTTATTTTAACTGCAAATAATAGAAACAAAACAGATGCTTTAATGATATACTTGGTAGACTCAGCCTGAAGAATAAAGTAGATAGCAACATTTTGATTTAAATTAAAATATATGTTTAAGGATGTCTGGATTTACACAATCATTTTGGCTTGCACGAAAACTGAGTCCCGACAAAAATTGGATTGAGAATTGATCTTTGACTCACCATGATACTAAATTATATTTGTCATATCTTGGGCCCTGATTGGTGTAGTTATGTATCTTGTACTTGTGCTTATCTCCTCTGCTGTACGGTGGTACTGACCTGGAGTGATGATCTCCTCTACTGTACGGTAGTACTGACCTGGAGCTCTTATCAGCACATGACTAAATGGTCATCTCCTCTGTTATACGTGAGTATAGACCTGGAGCTCTCACCATTTTGGTCTAAGTACTATTGTCAGGACCTGGTATTTGAACAAAATACCTAATGATTAACGTGTAAACCAAAAAAAATAGTGCGGAATCCTATTTGATTGGCGATCCAATCAGTGAGAACGCACGTAGAATCAATAAAGTATTGAATCAAACGTTTAGAATCGATTAAGAATCAATCTATAGTGTTCTATGAACTTGGAGTATCAACTTGGAGGTTTCTGGATGGCTATGGTACGTCTAGAATCGAAAATAGAATCAATTCCCTCATTTTTCCACGAATTGGGTTGTATTTATAGGTTAGTATTGTTCATTCGTGCGACCGAACCATTAGTATGATTTAGTCGTGTGATTGAACCATATGGTTGATTCATCCGCACGACTGAGTGTTCAGTCGTGCGACTGAGTCATTTGTACGAAGTTATTCATGCATATGGACTATTTAGGCGCATGGACACTTAGTCGCATGGCCATTCGGATGCATGATCACTGTTGGGACGCATGGTCCAGTCGGACGCATGAGAACTTCACTTCACCAAGTTTGAGTGTATTTAACATTATAACATTATGCATGACACTTCAAACAGTCACAAACCTAATTAACCAATTCAACATCGACTCATTAATGAAATATTAAATGTTATAAATACCAGACAAACAATATCATTTCATTAATCATTCGAACCATTACATCAGAATTAGACAAACAAGATCTATTACATTCATAACATGATCTAGGGACATATATGTACCAACAAACTCCCCCTTGGACCTAGATCTCTCTAATGTCTTGTTGTCTTCATTACCTCCTTAAACTTCTTGTACTTATCCTCTTTTGTAACTCCTGCATGAATCTCAAATGCAAAACAAAGTCTTATAACATTTTAGAACTGGAGTGCTTGTACTATGTCCTGCGTATCATAGAACAATGGCCACTTGTACAGAGTGTAGACATCATTTGCTGACAAGTTGGTGAGCCACATTGGGTCAAATACCCTGATGGTATCTATTTGGCCCTCTTTGTTTAGGACTATGAACACTTCTCCTGTCCTCCAATCGCAGTACCACTACTTAAAGTGTGGAGTGAAGTCCTGTGGCATTTCCCTGATTGGGATTCTTGACATCATGCGCGGAGGACTCCACTTCAACACAATCTATGGCTTTCCAGTAATGGCATCAACTTGAGATCTTCTAATGTATCTTGTAGGCTGTTGGGGTCTGAAGTTAACCCACCAGGTGTGGTACTCTTTTCTTAGGGCAGCCTCAAACTAGCCTGACATCTTTCTCGTGTCAGCATACAATAGCTTCAGTTTGGCCAGCTGGTTGAGCTCAAAACCTGGTAAAGTGTCTAGATCATGTGGATATCTAAAATACTCTATGCCCTTCTCCCTTTTAACTGCATAAACATTAAGGTCATCAAAATATGCCCATGCTATAATCCTGCCTGACACCTTATGATGTTTCTTGACTCTGTAGAGTTTGGTGTAGGTGTCATGTTTAGGTGCAGCTCGTTGGGCTCTAACTTCTTCAAAACATGGAGCCCACTCAGCCTTTCGGATATCAACATCATCATTTGAGGCTTGGGCCATTTCTTCTGTCTTCTCAGACTCCTGCTACATTTTGTCTAACACCTCAAACGTATCACTGACAAGGGATTCACCCAGATTGGGGACCACATTTCCCTCATTGTCAGCATACTGAGGGTAGTGCTCTGCAGTGACATCTTCTATCTCTATTTCATCAACGTCGTTGAGCTCTTCGTCACTTGTCGAGTCGCATGTTGGAGCATCCTTTACAATCTCATCGGATTTAGCTTGAAGATCTCAGCTAGTTGCTCATTTGATAGATCGTGAATTATTTCCCCTTCTTCAGGGGTATAACTCACCGACCTTCTGACGATCCCTTGCAGATCAAGAATCATAGTTAGCTGAGTCTTGATCTGCTGAAGGGGAGCAACATCGAACTCATCCCTCTAATAGTTTGGATCTGTTTGATATAAACATGTAGTACATCAACCATTAGCTAATAATCAAAACAGAAAAGCATTAATCTTAACATAACCATTAAATACATAAGTTTAAATACATATTCAAATACAAAAGTAATCAAATACATAGACATCTAATTATTACTTTTGTCTTGGATTACTGGGTCATCACTTGGTGGAGCAGAGGAGGAAGCTTGTTGGTCTTGATTCTTCTTAGACCTCCTTTCTTGACCTTGAGCAGAGGTAGATGCAGCTACATCGCCTCCTTCCTCATCATCATCCTCATTCCTCTCCTCTGTCCTCTCGTCCTAAATCCCCTTATCATCCTCAGTCTCATCATCATCATCTTCATCATCATCATCACCATCACCATCATCACCATCTCCCTCTTTAATCTTCAGAGGCTCATCTTTAGATCTCTTAAGTTTGAGTATGATGGTCTTCTTAGCATTCTCCAACTCCTCAATCTTCTTAGAAGAAGTGACTCTATGCTCTTGGAGTTGAGCGATCTCGTGGCTCTGAGCAGCCATTTGTTGGGCCTGCTCCTCGATCAGCCGAGCCTGCTCCGAGATCTGGTGTGACTGCGCAGCTGTGAGATCTGCAAGCTGTCGGATATGCGCAATCTTCTCTTCATCAGCAGCTAACAGTCGCATCACCATACGGTTTAGCACTGAAAGCTGGTCCTCTACCCCAAATTGAGGTAAATGAGATCCATATACATGTGTGGGATTAGATGAGGGTCCTGCTTGGTGGCTAGTAGTGGTGGTGGTGGCTGTGGTGAAAATGGGGTTGGGTCTGTGAGATAGTGGAGGTGATGTAGGAATGAATGATATGGTGGTGGTTGGCATATGTTCAGTGGTGGGAGGTGTGGTGGAGGTTGTTGTGGTGGCTGTCGTGGTGGATGGTGTGGCTGTGGAAGGGGTAGTGGTGATGGTAGATGTAGTGGCTGTGGTGGAGAGGAAGGTTAGTCTTCTCCTCTTCTTCTTCTGGCCATGGGGCTGAGCCATTCGTTTCTTCCTCGATCCATCGAGGTGGATGCTCCCCCTAGAACACGGCTAGTAGACTCAGGAGCATAGCTGGGATCTGCAGTCGTCTCTCCCGAATCCCTGGGGCGTTCACCAACCGCCCGGAGTCCATACTCTGTGGGAACAACCTTGCTTCCCACAGTCCTAGTCAATGGCTCCTCGTCCGACTCTTCTTCCTCCTCACCAGGTATAAAGTCCTAGTGGAACCCGGCTGACTCAACTATGTTCCCATGGGGGCAGATACTGGAGGCATAACGTCTGTAGTTGCGCCCACCGTCATCATCATCAGAGTCATCGGCGGGTAGAGCAATCTGCTCAACATCAGAATCACTGTCGTCGTGGCGCCACTTCCTCCTAGCTGGCACCACATAGTTTTCTCACGGCCAGATGCCCAAACAATCTCCTGACAGGGGGTTCACCTGCTTTCCCCTGCATACCTTCATCCGGCCCAAGGTGGTATCATCCATCACCTCAAGCACTACAGCATCACCTTCTCCTTTGGCAGGGAGGGGAGCTTCTGGTCTATGATCATTTGCATAAATCGGGGTACATGCAGAAGCCCTCCTTCCCTTTCCCCTCAATGTTCTCCACCAAGTAGGTGAAGATCATCCTGGAGAAGCTGAACGGATGGTTTAGCACCAATGCAACAAAAGCGTTCTGGATCTGGTTAGACAACTCATCAAAGCCTCCCTTTCTGGATGCTATGCATTTTAGCAATACGTGAGCAAGGTACTTGAGCTGGGGACAGAGGTTGCTCTTGTTGAGCACCCCAGCATTGATGTCCCCAGCGTACTTGGCTCGAAGAAAACATCCTCTGACAGTAAGGGGGTGTAATTTAGTGGGATAGTCAGCATCATCCCCCAACTGTAACACGGTCCTTAGATCCTTCTCTGTGATAGCTATAGACTCTCCAAAGATAGTACCTCTGATATAGTGAGGCTCAGAGGATCATCAACAACCGCACCTTCCCAGAAGGCCTGCTGAATAGACCGATAAGGTGTACATGGAGCAGATATAGCGTGTGCAATCCTCGATCTCCTGAGGAAGGTTATAATGCCCGAGAAGTCTGAAGCATTTCTGGATGTGAGATCCAGATGAGCGCAATATTGTGCTTCATACTCATAGTCCAACGGCTGGCCATCTGTTACACAAGGAAGTAAATTAGTACCCATTGGTTAAGAATGTCATGAAACACTCGGACTTGAACACATTCATTTCTGTCATGCGAATGAGGCTGTGCGACTGGGATTCAGTTGTGCGAATGATTCCATACGTACTACTGAGTGTGCGACTGGACTCATGCGTATGTAGCCTCATGCGGTTACACCAGTCGTGCGTCTAAACTCATACGCATAGTTCAGTCGTGCGGTTACGCTATTCGCACTCTTCAATCGTGCGACTGAAGCTCATCAACCTGTCCATTCGCATGTCTTCTGTCCGCTCAATTCAAATTCAAATTTTCACCAATTTTGAGTTTTAAGCTTCGTGTTCTGGTTCCTTAGACCTCGTAATTCATTCGTTTAACACCTAAAACCTTTAATTTCATTTGTTTACGTCGTTTAGTTAGGTTATTTTGCCACACATGACACTTTTTCTAACGAATCCGATTGTCCAGATTTAGAGTCAATTGAATGATTTGATAATCTTTCTGCACCGCAAATTACCTGTAGAGTCAACGCAAATGGTCAGTATGTGAGAATCGAGGGTTATAGTGATCAAACGAAATTGGCAGCGTAACGTTAGTCGTGCGATTTAGGGTAAATTTGAGAGTGGTGAGTCTCTGTGACCGACTCACTCTCTATTTATACTAACCCTAAATTCAATCGTACGACTGGGCTCATACGCACGTTTCATTCGGGCGAATGTGCCTCAGTCGTGCGATTGATTCAGTCGCCCCATTCAGTCGTCCGATTGGAGTTCCGTCATGCGACTTACCCACTCGTTCACTCTTAAACATCCGACTGGGTCAATCGTATGGGCCATTCGGTTGAATGGTCCATACTTATGGTCCATTTGTACGAATGGCTCCCATTCGTATGATAAGTCCATACTAAAGGTCTATTCGTGCGAATGGGTCATACTTATGAAATTTTCTGCATTTCTTACCATTTTACATTTGAACCCTTTTCAAACTATAGTATAAACATTATAATCATTCGATCATCTCAAACATGATCCTTTTAGGTGAGTGAATCCCATACTGATTTTCATGATATAGTCCAACGAACAAACAAACTAAAATGACTAACTAACTAGAAACTTAAACTAAATACAACAATAAACACTTGTTTTTGACTTTTTGTGAGAGATAAATGCTAAGATCGACATCTACAGGATTTGGTTCCAGAATAGGTAGCTTCAATTAAGTTTGACCACACCTGGACCAATTCAATTTTGGAATCATACAGGCAAGTCAAATCATTTGGGACTAGTTATCGAAACCTTTTGATGCTCACTTCTTGGTTTTCATCCAGAGTCTGTAGCAATTTTAGGAATCACATTGGTACTGTTAGATTCCCACATTGATTTGAACTTGCAAGAATTGCAGCCACAATGATTGTCAATATATTTGTCCTCTTAAATTCATACACAGACTTTAGACACAAACTGGTGATAGTTTTGGTTTAATTATTTCAACTAACATTTGTGGATCCCACACTTATATGGTAATCAACATTCCTCAGGAGCTTTTGAGCGGTCTATGGGTATTTTTACAAGAAGAGACTATTCTTAGAGCTTTCACAGAGAAGCCAATCCTCAGGTTAGTGCCATCGCAGAGCAGAGAGGCGGCAAACAACAATGAAGCCTAGAATATCTAGGTTATGCTTATCCTCAGGTCGGTGCCATCGCACAGCAGAGAGGCACACAACCTATCTTCTTGTTAAAGCAGCTAAATTTTCTTTTGTACAGAATGCACCAACAACATATGTCATTAGCTTGATTGCATTTGTCTTTCATTTTTTTCGTGCTTTGCTCTAATTTTGGTCATCCGCACACATTTCTGGCATTTACATGCTCATTACCCCTTATTGGAATATTGTTGATTGTGTTAACTGGTGATAAGATGGCCGCCCACAGTCAGTTGAACAACTTAGTTTGATCTTAAAATCACCAGTCAGGTCTACTCATCCATTGTGTTGAATCTACCGACATATCATTTGTGGTCTAGCAACCTCTAGGTCTACTTTCTTTGTGTTACCTTAGTAGTTACCAGTTTTTCTATCATCTTCCCTTTTATATGGCTTAGACTACACAGACTTATACTTTGAATTTTGCATCTTTTCTAAATTAAATTTTAAAGTCCCTTTTGATTTGTTCCTGTGTACTATCATTGTCCAAAAGGTTTGAATCGGTATCACAGATACGATCTACCTATATCAGTTGTCTACTCCTTCTCCCTCGTTTTTTTTTAATTTTACTAGCTGACCTACTCTCCCACTAAAATTCTAAAATCATACTGGATTGAATTATTTTAGGATTTTAACAGACAGCTAAATAACATGAATTTAATTTAAACAGAATAAAATCAATAAGGAAAATGAAAAAAATGTAACTACAATGCATCGGACTACATGATCATCATCAGGAATAACATCACTTTTCTTTTTAACGCCGTTGACCTCTAACAAATATAGAAAACGTGGTTTATCAAAGGCTTTTGTATAGAGGTCAGCGCGTTGAAAATCAGTATTAATTTTTACCACATCTATTAAGTTCTTTTCAAAACAGTCTCTTATGAAATGGTATTTAATACCGATGTGTTTGGTCTTTGGATGTTGTACCGGATTTTTGGTTACTACAATTGCAGTAGAGTTATCAACAAAGATAGGAGTAGAAGAAAACTTTAAACTGTAATCCCGCATTTGCTGTTGAATCCAGATGATTTGTGAACAGCAACTTGCAGCAGCAACGTATTCGGCTTCACAGGTTGACAATGCAACCGAGGTCTACTTCTTACACTGCCAGGTAACTAACACCCTACTGATGTAGACTTGTAGTTCATCTTGCCGCCCCCGTAATCCGAGTCACTATACGCCATGAGCTCAAAGTCATCATCATGAGGATACCACAACCCAAGTGTGGGTGTACCCTTCAGATAACGAAATATCCTTTTGTCCCCGATCAGATGGTTAACCTTAGGCTTAGCCTGATATCTAGAACATAAACATGTAGCATACATGATATCAGGTCTTGAGGCAGTGAGATACATGAGGGATCCAATCATTCCTCGGTACATTGTGGCATCTACCAGATCTCCATTTTCATCAGGTGCTATATCATGATTTGTAGCAAGTGGAGTCCTAGCTACAGAAGCATGCTCCATGTCAAACCGACTGAGAATGTCTCCCACATACTTGGTCTCATGTAGAAAGATCCCATTTGGTGTCTGATCCAACTGTAACCCGAGAAAGAATTTCATCTCCCCCGTAGCACTCATTTCAAACACTTTCTTCATAACTGCTTCAAACTCTTTGCATAATTCTTCGTTCTTTGAACCGAAGATTATGTCATCAATATAGATTTGTACTAGCAGTAGGTCTCCATCTTTTTCTTTGATGAACAGTGTGCAGTCAATAACTCCCCTACGAAAGCTGTGTTTCACAAGATGAGTTGAGAGTTTCTCATACCAGGCCTTAGGAGCTTGATGAAGCCCGTATAAGGCCTTGTCAAGTTTGTAAACTCTGTCCCGATGATAAGGATCTTCAAATCCCTCAGGTTGACTGACATACACTATCTCTCGAATTTCCCCATGAAGGAATGCACTCTTCACATCTAATAGATAGACTTTAATCTTCATATACGATGCATAGGCAAGGAAGATACGGATGGCTTCCATCCTTGCCACTGGTGCAAACACTTCATTATAGTCAATCCCCTCGACTTGGCAAAATCCCTGAACAACCAGTCGAGCCTTGTTCCTGATAATGACCCCTTGGTCATCCTTCTTGCATTTCAAGACCCATTTGGTGCCAATGACTTTAGCACCTTTAGGTCTATCTACCAGAGTCCATACTCCTAACTTCTTGAATTGAAGAAGTTCTTCTTGCATGGCACTCACCCATGCCTCATCGTTTAATGCATCACTTACGTATTTTGGCTCAAAGTGCGAGACAAAACACCGATAAGCACGATCATGAATGTAACCCTTTTCCATAACAGAGGCATAATCAGATAAGTACAGCTGATTTTGGGTTTGTACTCCTGATCTGACATCCCCAATGACATTGTCCAAGGGATGATAGACGTTTAGATATGATCCTGGAGTAGTAGGAACAACTACCTCAGAGCCAAGATTATGAACATTTGGTTCTGCATCTGTCGAAAGTGCATCACCGTTAGATGCTTGTGGACTTTCAAGAACTGAAACCTGTTGCTCCTGACTGTTCTGGTCATCTTCTTCAGCCTCATCTTTAGAGGAGGAGTCACTGTCATCGACTACTTCCCCTGACTGAGTAGATGATTCTCCCTGTGAAGTCGATGATGTTGAATCAAGAGTTGGTGTATTCAAGATATCATCCATCATCCAAGTAGCCAACTCATCATCAAAAGGAGAGATAGGGATGTTGAAGGACTTAAAGAATCCATCATAGTCGAAAAAGTAGGCAGGTCCTTTGCCAGTAGGTGGTGTGGTATATCTCTGAACATCAACATTACACCACACTTCTACTACACCTGTTGAGTTGTTGTAAACTCTCTTGTTCGGTATGTTGTATCCTAGGAAGATTCCTTCATTAGCATTCTTGCTGAATTTACCTTCTTGAGTCTTCTTCGGGAGTGTACACGGCGTGCCAAATGGTTCGAGATACTCTAGATTCGGTTTACGACGTTGTAGTATCTCGTAACATGTCTTTCCATGGCGCTTGACTATCAGAACTCGATTCAGTGTATAACATGCATTAGCCACTGCCTCATTCCAGAATTGGATAGGCAGTTTTGAGTCTGCCAGCATTGTCCGTGCTGTTTCTATCAAGCTTCTGTTCTTTCTCTCAGCAACACCATTCATCTGAGGCATGTATGCAGAAGTGAATTGATGCGAAATTCCCTTTTCTTTGCAGTAATCCGCCATCCACTGATTCTTAAATTCAGTTCCGTTGTCTGAGCGTACTTGTCTCACCTTTAGCTTGTAGAGAGATTCTAGTGTGGTCACTAACTCCTTGAATGACTCAAATATTTCTGATTTGGACTTTAGAAACATTACCCAAGAGAATCTTGAGTAGTCATCAGTAACCACAAAATAGTACAAGTCGCCTGCAATGCTCTTTATACTGACTGGGTCAAACAGATCCATGTGAAGAAGGTCAAGAGGAAGTTCTATTGAATGAACTTTCTTTTCCTTATGAGACTTCTTCGTCTATTTTCCTTTCTTTCAAGCTACGCAAAAATCAGGAAGTTGGAAATTCTTGACATTAACTCCTCTCACAAGATCCTTCTAGATCAAGTGATTCATCTTCCGTTGATTGATGTGACCCATTCTCCTATGCCAGGAGATGGAGTCCTTCTCAGTGGCTTTTGATAGAAAGCACTGAACTTCATGATCCGTTGTAGAAGCTGTTGAGAGATACAAAACATAAAGGTCTTTATATCTTGAAGCTGTCATCAGCACTTGGTCCTCCGGAATCGCGTAATCTTTGTTTAGGATGTAACACTTCTTGTTGTCGAATATTTCTTTAAAACCTTTATCACAGATTTTGGAAACAGAAAGTAAGTTGTTTTGAAGTTGCTGGACGTAGTTCACCCTATCAAACTTAACTTTCTGATTTCCAACTTCTCCCTGAGCTGTGATATAGCCTCCCTTGTTTCCCGCAAACGAAACATGCCCTCCTTTTATTTGCTTTACGTTTGACAAAAGAGCCCTGTTTCCTGTCATGTGCCTGGATGCTCCACTGTCTACAATCCACGTGTTGGTTTCAACACTGTAGTGAACACCCTGCACATACCAAGTAAAACCGTTAGTTTAGGTTAGGAACCCAAGCCTTTACTGGCTTGGGTTTCCCAGAGGCATCACAAATCATGAATTCCACCCATTAACCTTAGAGAGTGAGAGTAGCTCAGGTTCCTTCTTGTCATCATTACCAGACATAGAGGATGACTTTTCCTTCCATAATCCAGATTTGTGCAATGCCTGTTTGTGATAAACATTCGACTGGCTGACGGATTGAACATTAGGTTCGCTAGTTCTTCTAGGTGGAGTTAAAGAACTCCTCTCATAAGACCTAGGTTTTGAATTCTGAAATCAATCTTCTTCCTAGGTGTCTGATAGTAAGGACAAAAGGAAGCAATGGGTCCACACTCTCCATAGTTGTAGCACGACCTGCTATCAACTTTATGATTAAACTTTCTTTGTGGAGATGTGTGTGAAACCCTAGTAACATCACTTAGTTTGGGTTTTAACTCTGTGTGTCTTGATGTTTACTTCTGTTGAACAAAATTAATTGTCTTAACATTTGTAACATCTTTTTCCTTTTGGTTAACTGGGTTTTGACATGAAGCTTGTGAAAGATTAGCATTAGCCGTTCTTTTAGATTCAGATTTGACTTTGTTTGACCCGGACTTTATATTAACCTTTTCAAATTCTTTGTCCAGATTAACGCAAGGCATTTTACTATTTGCCTTTGAAGTGGCCTCCTTCTGTTTTGTTCCAGATTCAATTAATGAACATGAGGTATCTGGATCACTAACAAGAGTGGTAGATACCACATGATCCTTGATGGGGTTGTTATTTATTGGTCTACTCTTCGTGTTCATCAAGGTCTTAGGTGGTGGTGGAACCACTTTATAACCCAATCCCCCCGTTGTTTCTTTCTCTTACTAAGTGCTGGACAATATGTGATGAACTTGTCCAGCTGTGCAGTTTTTGCTTTAATGAGTTTACTTCTACTTCTAAACCGCCTTTTGTTTCTTAGTGTCTTCTAGGGTGTTAAGATAGTACCTAATATCATTAGCTTGGTTAAATGCAACTACTTCAATTTCCCTAAGCTGTTTAGTCAAAAGGTCTATCTTTTCTTTGTAACTATGCTCATTTTGTTTTAAAACAATATTAGCCTCAGTGCATAGTTGCAATTCTTTCACTAAGTTATCATTATGATCTAATAACCTAGCAAATTTCTCATCTATGCTATCTCTAAAAGTATCACAATCAGAACAAGCATGTTTTTTAAATAATTTGTCAGTTGTACTTACCTGAGGAGATTAAGTAGAGTTAGCCATCATCGCAGCATCAGATGTCTCTGGTTCTGGTGATTCTTTCTTTGCTGTTGTCTCTTCAATATTTGACATTGCTATCTCAACTGCAATATCTCCCTCACTTGCAATATTTGACCCATGGAATCATTATCCAAATCTTCTACACTTGCAATATTTGATTCCCCTGGACAGACAAACCGAAAGCTCCAGTCCCATCCTTCATCATCATGAGCAGTCAGGGCTTTTGGATCCTTGCTTGATGAAGTAGAGCTGCTGGCTTGCTTGTCTTGACGAGTGAAGGATGAGAATGGGTTCCCGTTCCCAGTCTTCTTTGGCTTCACACATTCTCTCTTGAAGTGCCCCTTTTCTCCACAGTTAAAACAGGTCACTTTACTTTTGTCAAAGCCAAATATGGTATCCTTAGTAGCAACCAAGTTTTGTCCTGTCTTTTTCACAAACTTCTTCGCCCTCCGGACAGCACTAGCTAAGGCCCACATAATATCCATTCTTTCCAACTCCAATTCATCCACCTGCTCGTAGTCCTCATCTACCAGATGGCAGTTTCCAATCTTCCCAGCAACCAGTCCATCATAAGACTGAACCACTGCTGCCAAAAGATCCATGTGCTCTCGAGCTACTTCCACAGACACATTACCGAGATTCTCAATCTTTAGTCTAGTAGCATTTGCTTCAGTTCCAATGTACTGGGTATAAGAGGACCCTGAAGTTTCTGAACCTGAAGGAGAAGCTTGTGAAGGACCCGATGAGCTAGACACAAATGCAGTCTGAAGAGGTGCTCCAGACGTCTTGGCTTGTGGCGTGGCATTGTACAAAGCTGGATTCTGAGTGTATGACGACTTCTGAGCTGTGTACTTCATCCTAAGTGCTCTTCTTCTTGTAGCTTTAGAATGAAGTCATTGATATCCAACTTTGCCAGCATCCCATTCTGTCTCAGATTTGACACAAATGAAGCCCACTTTTCCGGCAAACCATCTGCAAAATTTGACACATTTTCTTCCATGGTAGTAGTAACACCATGTGTATGCATTTCACTCATCAGATGGTAGAATCTATCAATCACATCGTCCAAACTCTCGTTCTCCATCGATGAGAAGTTGTCAAATTCTTTCTTCAATTCCTTAGCTTTAATTGCCTTCAGCGAAGCATTCCCGTCGTATCTCTTTTCCAGCTCATCCCATAATTTCTTGGCCTGTTTATTCTCTGAGTACTGGTGGAAAATATCTTTAGGAATAGACTGAGTAATCAATGCATAAACTCTCTTCTCTGCATTATACTTGACTTTCTGAGCATCAGTCATTCCTCCCAAAGTAAGCTTTACCCCATCTGCTCCCACCGGCATACTATACCCAATCTCGATAGCTTCCCACAAATTTGGATCCACTCCACTGAGGTAGATCTCGAAACGTTGTTTCCAGTGGGGAAACTCATCTAACGTTAAAGGTTTTGGTGGTTTATTATGATTCCCCACCTCACTCTCAAGTAACAGTAGGTTCTGGATCCTTGAGTCCTTACCGGCAGTAAACACTGACATCTGATCTTCCATCTCGATTAACTTTTAAGAATGCTAACCAAACTGTCAAACTGGTGCGACTGGGTAAAGCGAATGGGCTATCCGTGCGTATGAACTATGCGATTGGTTCAATCGTGCGGCTGAACTGAGCGATTGGTTCAGTTGAGCGAATGAAGCTGATGCGTATGAACACTACGAACGGATGGTTCAGTCGTACTAATGGAGATGCGACTCAGTCCAATCGTGCGTCTGGTGTATGCGAATGAGTCCAGTCATGCGAATGGCCCACTCGTGCGACTGAAGCTGCTGTTTTGCGAGAATTTCTAGGTTAAATGTCTGTTAGCCGTAAAAATTCAAAATTTCGTAAACCTAATCGCCTAAGGCTGTAGAAACCGAAACTTGATGAGCAGGGAGCGTCCAAGACACCTTTTGACACAAAAGATTCCTTTTTAGTGTAAAAACACAAACCTTTTATCAATCTTGATTGAATCACACGTAATCAAGAGCCAAAGCTCTGATACGACTTGTCAGGACCTGGTATTTGAACAAAATACCTAATGATTAACGTGTAAACCAAACCAAATAGTGCGGAATCCTATTTGATGGCGATCCAATCAGTGAGGACGCACGTAGAATCAATAAAATATTGAATCAAACGTTAGAATCGATTAAGAATCGATCTACAGCGTTCTATGAACTTGGGGTATCAACTTGGAGGTTTCTGGATGGTTAGGGTACGTCTAGAATCAAAAATAGAATCAATTCCCTCATTTTTCCACGAATTGGGTTGTATTTATAGGTTAGTATTGTTCATTCGTGCGACTGAACCATTAGTATGATTCAGTCGTGCAATTGAACCATACTGTTGATTCATCCGCACGATTGAGTGTTCAGTCGTGTTACTGAGTCATTTGTACGAAGTTATTCATGCGTATGGACTATTTAGGCGCATGGACACTTAGTCGCATGGCCAGTCGGATGCATGAGAACTTCACTTCACCAAGTTTGAGTGTATTTAACATTATAACATTATGCATGACACTTCAAACAGTCACAAACCTAATTAACCAATTCAACATCGACTCATTAATGAAATATTAAATGTTATAAATACCAGACAATCAATATCATTTCATTAATCATTCGAACCATTACATTAGAATTAGACAAACAAGATCTATTACATTCATAACATGATCTCGGGACATATATGTACCAACAACTATCACTCATCTAAATAATGATTTCTTATCTAAATGCATTATCCTAATATTGCACAAGACTTACTCTTTAAAGATTGTTGCAAAATTCAAGAAATCCTGAGGTTGGGTGAGGGTTTTTGCCAAATTATTATGGGCTCCTAGCATTCTAAAAATTTTAATTTAACCCTAATGAATCATCTTCTGGTTGTTGAAAAAGATAGGGTTTGAGTTTAAGTGGACAAACATATCAGCAATCATTATTGGTCTGGTTCAAAATTTCAAAATTCACTCAAAGACTGTGATTAGATTCAGTTATTAGTGTGATCTCATTGCTTGTCGTTGTTTAAATTCATCTTTGTGCTCAAGTATAGCTTGAGGATGTGATCTCATGATCGACTCGGTTCTCAGTTAAAAAAAATTTTTCTCAGCGAAACTATAATTTCGCTATATGTTTCGCTAGACGAAAATGCAATTTCACTTAACTTTTCATTATAAGTGATGTAATTTTGATCTGAATTTCGTCTGTCGAAATTGCAAATTCGTCGAGCGAAACTGTTGTTTCGTCTGGCGAAACTATAGTTTCGCAGTTCGCAAAACTATTTGCTTTTTTTAAGTGTTTTTGTGAAATTACCTTTTCACACTTTCGCACTTTCGAACTCTCCTCCTTCTTAGGGCTTTACCGTAACCGTTTCTGTGGAATCATGATTTCTGGTTGTTTCTTAGGTATTTCGGTTCTTTTCTGTTCGCATATGTGTATCGAACCTTGGACATTCCTTAAAACTTGTTAATAATAACACATTTTGAGTCTATTTGATTGTGTCTCTTCGGTGTCTTCGCTGTTCATCCAGCGAAACTACCGTTTATACTGCGAAACTGAACGAAAGTTCTTCACTTTTCAATGAAACTGTGAGGTTATGCTGTCCATGAGAACCTAACAGTTTCGCCGATATCAGTTTCGCCGGATTTGAAACTTAGTCTATACAGTTTCACCCAGTCGAAATTATCTTTCTTAGTCAGCAAAATTGATGTGTTTTAGCCAGCGAAACTACATTTTCGTCTACCGAAACTATCAGCGAATCTACATTTTCACCTGATGAAACTGTCAGCGAATCTATTCTTTCGGCCAACGTAGTTTATTTTTTTAATTAATTAATTTTTCTTTTCCTTAAATTTCTTATTCAATTGATCCGATATGTTTCTCAGGATCCCATGGCTAACTTAAAGTTTGATGAGCGGAACAATATTACTGCCATTCTAGATGATACACATCCAAAGGCTGCTAGATTCAGAGATTGTATCAGATGGCTACATAGATCACCTATAGCTTATGCCATATCTCATACGACTACCATATATGATCTTCATATTAGAGACTTCTGGCGATCTGCAGAGTATGACATGAGGAAATTCACAAAGAATTACTACCAAATTCATTGTTCAAGAAGTGATCATCACTGCTGAGACTGTCTCGAGGATATTGAGACTAGACGAGGATTTTGGAGATGAAGTCACCATGACTGACTCCGAGGTGTTCCAGGCCTTCAGAAGCATGGGATATGAGGGACCATATTTGGTTCTCGCAAGGAGATCAAAAAGTCTTTCCTGTCGAAGGAGTGGAGGTTCATTGCTCATGTTTTTATCATGTGTCTAGATCACCGTAAAGGTGGTTCAGACAGTCTAAACATTGATTGGGCAAAGGCAATGGTGTTATGTTGTAAAGGAGAGAAGGCCAACATTGCCAAACTGATTTTTGCTTGCCTGGCTGAGAACGTGATGGCCCTGAAGAAAGACAAATGGCTGCTATACCCTCGTTTTCTTCAGATGATCTTTGACGACCTTATACCTAATGTACCAAAACATGGAGATGTAAAGAGGCTGGTACAAATGAACCCTTGGATTTTTTTTGATTGTTGTGCCATTCGCCACAATTTCAGTGGAAAGATCACCCATCTTTGGGAAAATATGTATCCCCCAGAGCGATGGAGGTATATTAAACACGTGGATGAATCAGAAAACAAAAGAGCTGAAGAGACTAGGGTACAGCAAACAGAAGCAACAAAGAAAAGAAAAGATACGCCAAAGAAAAGGATTATGACTTTGAGGAAGACATTGCTGAACAAATTGAAGAAATAAGAGTAGAGAAAGAGAGAAGGTCGAAGAAGAGAGCCGATACTACTGATTCTGAGCGATGGTCCAAACAGAGACATGAAGAATTTACTAAAAGAAGGGAGGAAAGAGAAAATCTGGATGAAGACATGATTCACAATCTGAATGCTTCTTTGGCAAATGAACTGAGTATGATCAAGACCAAACTTACAAATCAAGAGATTAGATAAAAGCAAAAGGATGAAGTGATAGAAGGTATGCAAAAGATGCTTGTTGACGAAAATCAATTACTGAAGAAGTTATTTGAAGAGATTACTGTTCTAAAAGCTGCAACCGGCCTGTCTGATCAACTAACTCAATCTGAGTTAGATGATCTGACTGACACTTCAAAGTACCCATTTATGAATATGGGTACTTCTTCCAAGGTAGGAGAGGGCATATCTGGTGCAGCAACTACTGATGCTGGAGATGGTGAAACCAAGATGAGGTTGGTGGAAGAGAGGATGAAGAAGAAATCTATGAGGCTTGGTTTGTTGATATGGGTCTTGATGTGGAGAAGGATTTAGTTGGACAAGAAGTAATTATAGAAAAGTCTGTGGAGAGGAATGTTGAAAAGGAGAAAAGATTGCTTGATGAGGAAGAGGATGATGAACAACTCATAGACTATGATTCTGAACTAGAATTCTATGAGGTTGATGAGTGACCTCTGGTCTATATGGCAAAGAAAGGGGAGAACCCTGAAGATGTTTTGAGATGGACAGAGCAGTTTGGTTTGTTAAGGAGAAGGATCCAGAAGAATCACTCCCTTATTCGAACATTTAGGAGGGATGAGTAAACAAGAGACTGACAAGAAGATTATTAGCTGGGCCTACAATCTCGGGCTAAAATGTTTATGATTAAGAGGAGGGGAGGTCATATAAGTTATTTGCATAAGAGGAAGGCATTTAAGTCCTTGCCTAAATGGGACCTCAGGCGACTGGCAGCTCTACCACTTCTAAATACACATTTGAGTGAGAGAGCCACACTTCTGCTGAAAGAAATACAGAACGAGCTTAATGATAACTTCGAATCATTTGGTTACATGAAAGCATAACGGAAAAGGTCAAGGAAAGATAAGGACTGGGAAACGGGAAAGCGGCGAATCGTTCTGAGAATCATACCACAGAAGACAATTAACAGAGTGAGATTATCTAATCCACTCCCCAATAGCTACAGGATTATGAGAAATGGTTCTATGATAACAACACTAGGGAAGCTATGATTAAGGTGAATATGGGAAAGAGTTTAAACTTTTTGATCCTATTGAACTGTTTAGTTTCTGTGATGAAGATTTACTGGTGTTATATGAGAATCAAATAATGGCTGGGGCTCGATAAGAGACTCAGAAAGAAGCTAGTCTTTTTATGAATGTTGCTAACAATTAGAGGAGTGAGGTCTGAGGTGAAGAAATTAGCTGAAAGGATAAGGGCTCAAGATGACCTTAACATGGATATTCAAGATTTGGCAAAGTAGTTTGAGAGAGCTAGTGCTCATCCTGATGGAGCTAGTGATGCAAGAGGAAAGAGTAAACAATCAGGTGCTGAAGCTTCAGAGAGAGCTCTTGCAGGAGACGATGAAGACTAATCTAAAGCAACAAAAGACACTGGAGCTACAGAGACTAATCAAGCCGAGTGAAGATGGTGAGGTCCAACCTAGGGGGAGTATTGAAGATCTAGTGTAGGTTGGACTCACATTTAGTTTAGTTTGTTTACTTTTCAGTGTAATAGGTCTTTCATTAGTTTTCCTTTGTAAGTACATAGATTTATGTATTTTAGAAATCTAGCGAAACTGTGAGCGAAACTATAAGTTTGCTCACAGTTTATTGTTTTGTTCGCCTGACGAACCTGCTGTTTCGTTTGGCGAAACTGTAGTTTCGGCAGAAAAGTTTCATTTACAGCGAAACTGTCTGCGAAACTATAGACTGCTATATATTGTTTTGTTTCTTCTCATTGTGGTAGGCTTGCAAAATCCTAATCAATTATCATTGTTGCAAGTTACCATTTGAAAGCAGTTAATACACAGAATCATCTTTGTGCTTTATGTTATTGATTGTCATTGATCATTATGTGTTATGATTGAGTTCTTATGGTGTTCAATCTTCATTGTGATTTTTGTTTAGTATATTTGTGGGATATTTAACGTTTTAAACATCATTTGCACTTTTATTCGATCATATGGACCAACAAAAATAGATGAATGTAGTTAGAACACAAAAGAGAAAAGAGAAGATGTCAGCAGTCGGTGTTGATTTTGCGAGATAGTCAGGAGCATATTGCTATTTATGAGCCAATCAAGTTATATTTATCCGCACGGAGAGGATTCTCATTCTTAGGGGGAATCCATGTATAGAAAAATTGAAGACGCAATCAGAAAGTGATGATGTGAGCAGGTTTTCGATGAGGAATCTGAATGCATGCTGATTTGTTTGAGATTGTTAGCTGTGGATTGGAACCTTCTAATTTTTTCCCAATACACCGTATGGGTAGAGCATAATGTTTATATATTGGGATATGCTGAATTTGAGGGGGAACTTTTGCAGATGTTCATGTTAATCAGGTTAGCTTGTGTGAAGATTAGAGGAATGGAAAACTGTTCATGTCATTATCTGGAAAAACCAGTCATTTGGGGAATCTTGCTGCTATGATGGTTTCTCCAAAGTAAATGAATCCATCGTGCCTAACTCAGTTTTAGGGATACTGTAGCAACCTGAAGGATCAACAATGTTGGCTAATATGGTGTTTCGTTTGATTCTATTGGAAACCAGAGCAAAGATTGGCTGAAGATTGTAAGAGGTGTTATCTACTATTCGCAAGAAATGTCTAAGAGGGAATTTGTTGGAGCATATATTGTCATATATAGTGTGTTTGTCACTTGACAAATAGTTTAGGCTTAATGTAATACACCTGATATGTTGTAAACACATGAAACTGAGTCATTCACAGGAGCATATGCGAATGAGACTTAGTCGTACGATTGAGCCATGAAAATAGACTAGTCGTGCGACTGAGAGATGCTATTAAGCCATTCGTAAGACTGAAACATAAGTATGGTCCAGTCGTACAATTGAACCATACGCATGGTCTAGTCGTACGATTGAACCATACACATGGTCCAATCGTACGAATGGGCATAGTCGCATCTTATATGGGCTGAGGCCTATAAATACCAGTTGCATTGTGTAGAGAGGTAAGGGGTTTTGAGGAGAGTGTGCCCGGGGCCTAGGAGCTGCCGGATGAGAGGGGAGATCATGCTCGATCTCCCCTTGCCATGAGTCTTGATTCTTATGTTTAACGAGCTTGTAATCATTAGCTTTTATCAATGAAATCATTATATTTTTGTCCGTTCAATTGTTTGTCTCTTAGTTTTGATTTTTGTTTCCTTCCGTCAAGAACATGCTCAGATGTCAACCGATCTAGTGACTTCACAAGATCCTTTTGAATACAAAATGTAGACCTATAAATAACAACCCAATCAAGGATCATGTGGTGTCTACTCCTCTAGTTAGTGATCCTGATTCCACGGGTAAAACAGTGAAATCTGACACTAAACCGAAGGAGGATACTTTGAAATCAAAAGGCAAGATGCCAGTTGAGAACTTGGATGATGCATTTAAAAGGTTTAATGTAAGGTCAGGCTCACCAAAGTCAAATTCAAAACCCAAACTGCCTAAACTAGTTAACCACAAACGTGCTAATCAACAAAGTCCAACCAAAGGGCAAGTTAAAGATGTTCAAAACGTCAAAACAATTAATTTTGTTAATAAAGGTGAAACATCTAAAAGAGTAGTGACAAAGCCAAACCAGACACACCTCACACCTTTACTAAGCTCAACACCACACAAAATTTTTCCTTAATTTGTAGAAGCAAGATCTGGCTATAGTTGTGGAAAACGAGGACATATTTCTACTAATTGTCCTTACTATATGACGCCTAGAAAGAAAATAGAACTTTATGATACACAAAAAAGTTCATCTAAAATAAGATCTAACAATCCACCTAAGAGTGTTAGTGAACCTAAAGTTCAAACCATAAGTCAGTCGTCGGTTTACCACAAACAGTCCTTACACAAAACTAGCTTACGGAAAGAAAAATCAAGTATAGGGTCTAATAGTGAGAATGATAAGAAGAAAGATATGCCTTCATCCTCTAAAGGGCAATTGGTTGAGTTTATGATGTGTGATTCCTCTAGGTCACCCAAGCCAGTTAAGGCTTGAGTCCCAAATCTAAACTAACAAGTTTCTTTGACTGTGTAGGGTGTCCGCTACAACGCTATCACTAATACCTAGATTATTGATAGCGAGGCGTCTACGCACATGACAGGGAATTCGTCCCTCCTTTTCAATGTCAAACAAATCAAAGGGGGACATGTTTCATTTTCTGGGAACAAAGGAGGCTACATCACAGCACAAGGCGAAGTAGGAAACGAGAAAGTAAAGTTTGACAAGATAAACTATGTTCAAAACTTCAAAACAATTTACTTTTTGTCTCCCAGATCTGTGATAAAGGCTTTAAGGTTGTATTTGACAACAAGAAGTGCTACATGCTGAAGAAGGACTATGTGATTAAGAAGGATAAGGTTCTCATGTCAGCTTCAAGATATAACGATCTGTATGTCTTGGATCTATCAAAGGCATCCACAACTGATCACACAGTTCAATGCTTCTTGTCAAAGGCAACTAAAAGAGACCAGTCTCGTGGCATAGGATAACAAGGCACATCAATCCTAGAAAGATGAATCATTTCATTCAGAATGATCTAGTGAATGGTGTGAATGTCAAGAACTTCTAGCTTCGAGACTTTTTCATAGCTTGCAAGAAAGGGAAACAGACCAAGAAGGCTCATAAGGCAAAGAAAGTCAACTCTATTGATATGCCTCTCGAGCTTCTACACATGGATCTGTTTGGCCCAGTTAGCACAAAAAGCATTGCAGGAGATCTATATTGCTTTGTAGTAAGAGATAATTACTCAAGATTCTCTTGGGTGATGTTTCTAAAATCAAAATAAATTTTTTTCGAATCATTCAAACATCTAGTAACTACTTTGGAATCACTCTACAAGCTGAAAGTAAGGCAGATTCGATCAGACAACAGCACAGAATTCAAGAATTAGTGGATGAAGGCATACTGTAGAGAAAGAGGAATTGTTCATCAATTCACCTCTGCCTACACTCCACATATGAACGGCGTAGCTGAAAGAAAAAATCGAAGTTTGATAGAGACTGCCAGAACAATGCTTGTTGACTCAAAACTACCTATTCAATTATGGAATGAGGTAGTAGCAAATGAATGTTACACGCTCAATCGAGTCTTAGTGGTCAAGCGACACAAAAAAACGTGTTATGAACTACTCCAGCGACGTAAACCTAATTTGGACTATTTAGAACCGTTTGGCGAACCTTGTACGGTGTTGAAGATGACTCAGAATGGGAAGTTCAGCAAGAAGGTAGAAGAAGGGATATTTCTCGGATACAGCATACCAAACATAAGAGTTTACCATAACTCAACTGGTCATGTAGAAACGTGGTGCAACGTTGACGTTCAAAGATACACCACCCCCCAACTGGGAAAGGACTCTCATTCTTCTTTGATTATGATGGATTCTTTAAATCCTTCAATCTACGGCCTTCTCATACTGATGACGAACTTTCTGCTAGGATGATGTACGATGCTCTTAACACTCCTCAACCAAACTCAACATCAACTGGTCCATTAGATGATTTTTCTAGCCCTTCAGAGGGAGACCTTGAAGTGAGTAAATCTTCATCTCATGATGAGGCAGTTGACACTACTATGAGGACCAGGAGGAACAGTTTCCTACCAATGAAAGTACACAAGCATCAAATCCTGATGCATGTGAAACTTCGGAATCTCAAACTCCAACAGCTACAGATCCTGAACCTGAGTTTAACAATCAAGATAATGAGGTGGTTGTTCCGACAACTCCGGATCTCGGCTAAATGTTTATCATCCCTGGACAATGTCATTGGGGATGTTCAATTGGGAGTACAGACCAGAAATAAGCTATACTCAGCTGATTATTCCTCAGTAATGGAAAAGGGATACCTTCACGTTGGAGCATATCGATGTTTTGTGTCTCGAATTGGGCGAAAATATGTTAATGAAGCATTAAACGATAAGGCATGAGTGAGTGCAATTCAAGAAGAACTCCTACAGTTCAAGAAATTAGGAGTATGGACCATTGTGGACAAACCAAAAGGTGCTAAATTAATGGCACTAAATGGGTGTTGAAATGCAAGAAAGATGGCCAAGGGGTTATAATCAGGAATGAGGCCTGACTTGTAGTTAAAGGATTTCGACAAGTCGAAGGCATAGATTACAATGAAGTATTTGCACTAGTGGCAAGGATGGAAGCAATACATATATTTCTAGCTTATGCATTGTACATGAAGATCAAAGTCTATCAACTAGATGTCAAGAGTGCATTCCTTCATGGTGAAATCCGTAAGATGGTTTATGTCAGTCAACTTGAAGGATTTAATGATCCTTATCATCGGCATAGAGTTTACAAGCTGGATAAGGCTCTCTACAGGCTCCATTAAGCCCTTAGAGTGTGGTATGAAAAACTCTCAACTCTTCAGGTGAAACATGGTTTTCGCAGAGGAGTTATTGACTGTATAATATTCATCAAAGAAAAGATGGCGACTAACAGCTGGTACAGATTTATGTTGATGACATAATCTTCGGTTCCAAAACAAAGACCTATGTAAAGAATTTGAATCTGTAACGAAAGCATAGTTTGAGATGAGTGCCACGGGGGAGATGAAGTTCTTCCTTGGATCACAGGTGGATTAGACACCAAAAACAAGCTTCCTACATCAGACCAAGTATGTAGGCAATATCCTCAGTCGGTTCGATATGGAGAATGCTTCAGCAGCTAGAACTCCACTTGCTACAAACCATGACGTTGCACCCGACGAAAATGGTGATCTGGTTGATGCCACCATGTACAGAGGAATGATCGGATCCCTCATGTACCTCACAACATCACGTCCTGATATCATGTACGCGACGTGTCTTTGTTTAAGATACGACGTGAAACCAAAAGTAAACCATCTCATCGGCGTCAAAAGGATTTTTCGTTATCTGAAGGGTACTCGAACACTCGGGTTGTGGTATCGTCAAGATGATGACTTTGAGCTTACAGCGTATAGCAATTCGGATTATGGCGGTTGCAAAATCAATTACAAATCAACATCAACAGGATGTCAGTTCTTGGTGGACGGTTAGTCACCTGGCAGTGTAAGAAGCAGACCTCCATTGCTCTATCAACATGTGAAGCTGAATACGTTGCTGCTGTGAGTTGCTGTTCACAAATAATTTGGATTCAACAACAAATGCACGACTACGATTTGAAATTTTGTAACATTCCTATTTTTATTGATAATTTTGCTGCTATTGCTGTAACAAAAAAACCGGTCCAACATCCTAAAACTAAACACATCTGTATTAAGTATCACTTGATACGTGACTATTTTGAAAAGCAATTAATCGATGTGGTTAAAATTAATACGGATTTTCAACGTGTCGACCTCTACATAAAAGCATTTGATAAACCGAGGTTTTTATATCTTTTAGAGGTTAATGGGGTGAAATAGAAAAATGATGTGATTCAAGATGACGAAAGTTCGTAGTCCGACTAGTGTAGTTATTTTATTTTATTATATTTAATCTCATTTTATTTTCCTATCTATTAAAATCCAAAAACACAAAAAGATTTTTAGTTTTAGAATTTTTGGGGGAGAATAGTTTAGTTTAGTATTTAATTCATGTAGTATTCAATTACTTAAAAAAAACCACATTGGATGACAGCTTAGCTCAAAAGAAATGAAATCAAATCTGTGATTCTGATTCAAAGTAAATGGAAAATGATAGTATACAGGGAACGAATTTGTTGGGACTTTAAAACTAGTGTGCTCAAAATGAAAAATTCGAAGTACAAGTCTGAGAAGTCTAAACACAACTAAAGAAAAATGATAGTTAAACTCGTTGCTACTAAGATAACATAGAGAAAGTAGACCTAGAGGTTGCTAGTTCATAATATGATGTGTCGGTATATTCAACACAATAGATGAGTACAGTTCAATGGTGAATTCAAATCTCAAACTAACCTATTTAACATGCTATGGGTTCTTATCTTATCCCTGGTTAACACAATCGACGCATTTCCAATAAGGGGTGACAAGCAAAATAAATGCCACAATTGTGTGCGGAGACCATATATATGAGCAAAGCACATGTAAAAAATGCTAAAAGCAATCAAGTGAATAAAATATGTTGTTGGTGTATTATGTGCAAAAAGATAAATAAATACTCTAACAAGAAGATTGATTGTGTGCCTCTCTACTATACGGTGGCACTGACCTGAGGATTAGCATAACCTAAATATTCTAGAATTCATTTTTGTTTGCGTCTCTCTGCTGTGCTATGGCACTAACCTGAGGATTGGCGTATCTGTGAAAGCTCTTAGAATAGTCTTTTCTTGTCCAATACCCGTAGATGGCTCAAATATCTCCCGAGGAATGTTAATTACCAAATAAGTGTGAGATCCACAAATGCATGTTGAAATAATTAAACCTAATTCATGACTAGTGTAAGTCAAAATTCTGTGTATGGATTTAGGGGGACAAACATACTGACAATCATCGTGACTGCAATTCTTGAAAATTAAAATCATTGTGTGCATATTATAGCTTTAATATTATTTCTTGAAAGTGCTAATGACTCTTAGACACAACAAGAATCTAGCATCAAGTGACAAATCAGTTTAAATTAAATGGGTTACGTCTGAGGTAACAAATCAGTTTTGAAATTAAAAGGATCACGTCTGAGGTGATCAATCGGTGTTAAACTAAAAGGATCATGTCTGAGGTGATCAGATGGTGTTAAAAGGTCATAATGTTTATCAAATGTTAACATTTTAAAGGGTTGAAAGTGTAATGGGCTCAAGCTCATAAGTATGAGCCAATCGCACGGTTGGATCATAAGTATGAGCCAATCGCATGATTGAACCATAAGTATGAGCCAGTCACATGACTGGACCATGAGTATGAAACAACCATGCGATTGGACTACAAGACTGAACCAATCGCACGAATGGATCAAGGAGTATGAGCCAATCGTAAGATTGAACCACAAGTATGAGCCAGTCACACGACTGGACCATGAGTATGGAACAACCATGCGATTGGACAACAAGACTGAACCAATCGCATGAATGGATCAAGGAGTATGAGCCTATCGCATGACTGAAGCATGAGTATGGGCTCAGTCGCACGACTGGAGCATGCATATGGGTCCATTCGTATGGTTGAACATTAAGACAATATAAAAGAGGGGTGAGTCGGTCGTATTTCTCACCACCCCTCAAATCGTTCAAAACCTGCTCATACGTAGACACCCTGCCAAAATTTCATCTCACCTTGATTTCTTGCCGATTGTGTTACTAACTGATCTATTGTTCATATACAGGTATTGTGGGACTGAATAATATCAAAATGACCAGTGAAATCAAACCCAAAATGACCTAATCGACTAAAAACAACATATCAGTAAAACTCATCAAATAGACCACTTAAATGGACAAAATCATTGAAATGAAGGACATTAAGTGATATTTAGAGTCCATGCGAATCAAATGACTCTAAACACGATGTCTAACATCAAGATTTGACCAAGATTCGGGGTTAGAGTGTCGCACAGAGCATTATGTGAATGGACACTCCGAATGAACTTCATTCGCATGATTGAGCCAGGCACAAGATTCATTCGCACGATTGCATCATTCGGTGACTCAATTGCACGACTGACCAATCGCATGGCTTAACACATGTCTAAGTACAGTCGCAAGCTTAATCGCATGACTGCACTTAGCCGCATGCTCAATCGCACGACTGAACTCAATCGTATGGTTGAACCAATTATGATCTCAAATAGTTTAAGTTTTCAGTGTCTTCTCTAATACACATCTCTAATGTATATGTTTATTGTGTTACAGAAACATGGGTGATAGATGGACCATGACCCCCAAGCACAACATCTGTGCTCACTTGGATGCCACCACTCGGAATGCTTCCGAGTTTGCTGGGATCATTGCATTTCTTAGGAGATCAAGGATCTTCAAAGCCATTTCGACACCATGCACACCTTACCAATCCATACCACAGGCATTCTGGGAAAGTATCGGAGTTGATAGATCAGTTGAGCCACACTATATACGGAGCTTCATATTCGGTCAAGAGATCGAGATTACCGAGGATGATTTGAGGCGGGTCTTAGGTCCGGGTGAGGAAGGAGCGCACCCAACTAGGCTACATTCGCTAACGGTCTGGGGATGCTTTTTGAGGATTAAGTACACCGGTGACATAAATGTCGGTGTACTGAACAAGAGTAACATGTGCCCGCAATTCAAATATTTGGCACAAGTTGTCATTAAGTGTATAGCCTCCAGGAAGGGAGGATTTAATGAAATGTCGACCAAATCCAGAACGCATACGTTGGGCTGGTACAGAACCATCCGTTTAGTTTTTCACGCATGATCCTCTTGTATTTGATAGAGAACCTCGAGGCCAAGGGAAAGGAATGCTTCTGCATGTACCCATGATTTCTGCAGATGATTATTGATGAGAAGCTTCCTATGCTGCTAAAAGAGAAAGATGATGTTGTGGTACTCGAGGTAATGGATGATACTACTTTGGGGAGAATGAAGGTCTACCGGGGTAAGCAAGTGAAACCCGGTGATGAGACTATTTGGGCACCTGGCTTGAGAACACTATGTGGCGCCCGCTAGGAGGAAGTGGCGCCATGATGATAGTGACTCTGACGTCGAGCCCATCATCGAACCCACTGAAAAAGACGACGACGACGACGATGATGACCAAGGTCAAGGTGGTGATGCACCTGGTGAAACTAAAGGAGCTTCCTTCCACCAAAACATATTGGTTGATCAGGATGAGGAGTTAGATGAAGAGCCTCTAGTAAGGACAATTGGGAGTAGGGTTGTGGCCACAGGGAAAGGCATAGAGGCGGTAAGGGGACGCCAGGCTGAGTGTAGGGGTGCTACCGATGACCTTACTGATCCTACATACACCCCCGACCAGTCCAGCAGCCAAGGGGGAGCACCTATTGCCAAGGGCTCTTGGAAGAAGAGGATGGATCATCCCCACGAAAAGAAAAACAAGAGGCCGAGGATTACCGTGATGACATCATCAGCCACTACCACTGCCACCACCACTACCACTTCCACCACCACTGCCACAACCACCACCACCACCACACCTCCTATCATCACCCCCAAAACTACTACTACCACCACCACTCCTCCCACTACGACTATCTCTCATCCCACCACCACTACCACAACCACTCCACCACATCCCACACACATTCCACCTCCCATATTTACCACATCTACCACAACCAGTCACCAAGTTGGTCCTTCCACACACACTCCATTCACCGGTGGATCCACTCTACTCCACATTGGGTTAGAGGAACAGTTGGCTAACCTAAATAGCATGGTGCTTAGACTGCTTGCAACTGATAAGCTTAGGGCTTTGTAGTTACACAAGGTGATGGAAGTTAATGCTGCTCAAGCCAAGAAGATCAAGGAGCTTAGTGAGAAGAGCAAGCTGTATGAGAGAGCTTTAAGCCAAGCCCACCATGCGCTTACAAGTCAAAATGAGCTGGTGCTGGCGTCAGTGAAGAGAATAGAGGAGCTCGAGAAGAAAATAAAGAATATTATGCTAAAGCTAAAGGGATCAAAGAGTGAGCGCTAAAGATCAAAGATGGTGATGGTGATGATGAAGATGATGAAGATGATGATGATGATGATGATGATGATGAGGATGAAGATCAAACTGAAGAAGATGTCCAGGAGGAGGACCAAGCCCAAAAGATCAAGATGGATGATGATCAGGAAGGTGATGCATCGGAAGAACTAAAAAGAACCAGGATCAAGGAGCCTCATCCTCTGCTCCTCCAGCTGAAGAACCCACTATTCAAGACAAAAGTAAGCATTATATGTCTTTGTATTTAGAATCTTTTGTAACTGAATTATGTTACATTAATGTAATTAATTATCATCTACGCTTGTCAATGTTTAAATGCTTTATATAATGACTTATTATTTCATCAAATAGATGAATCTCTACGAACAGATGAATATGATGTCCAACCCCTTCTGCAGGTCAAGTCTCAATTAACCATGATTCTTGATTTGCAAGGGATAGTCAGAAGATTAGTGAGCTACACTCCTGAAGAAGGAGAAATCATTCATAATCTGACTGATGACCAGCTAGCTGATATATTCTGACTCAATCCTGATGAAATTGTCAAACATGCTCCAGAAGTCGATGTACTAAGTGATGAAGAGCTGTAGGATGTTGATGAGATTGAAATTGAGGATGTTACAGCGGAGCACTATCCAGAGTACGCTGACTACGAAGGCAATGTTATACCCAATTTGGGTGATGCTTTTGGCAGTGTTACATTTGAGAAATGGGATGAAGTAGTGAAAGAATAGGAGAAAGAAGAAAGCTTGACCCAAGCTTTGGATGCCAATGTCGAATTGAAGAAAGCTGAATGGGAAAGGAACATCAAAAGGTGTCTAGTAAAATCATTGTGTCAAGGAAGCTGACCCAAGCTTTGGATGCCAATGATTTTACTAGACACCTTGTTTTGCTAAAATGAAAGCCCAGCGCGCACCTACAAAGTAGAATTCCTACACCAAACTGTACAGAGTCAAGGAACATCAAAAGGTGTCTAGTAAAATCATTGTGTGGGCTTATTTTGAAGACTTGAATGTCTATGCTGTTAAGAGAAAAAAGGGATTAAGTACTTCAGATATCCTCATGATTTGAAGACTCTTCCTGGTTTTGAGCTCAACCGACTGGCGTGCTTAGATCTGCGGTATCCTAATCCAAGGAAGATGTCAGGTTGGTTTGAGGCTGCGTTGAAGAAAGAATACCATACTAGGTGGGTAAACTTCAGACCTCAACAACCGAAGAGGTGCATCCGCGGGACTGAAGTAGACCTTATATCTGGGAAGCCTAAAGTAGTGTTGAAGTGGAGTCCCCCACGCACAATGTTGAAGATTCGCTTATGGGAAATGCCTCAGGACTTCACTCCACACTTGAAATGGTGGTATTATGATTGGAGGACATGAGAAGCAGTCATAGTTCTAAATAAAGATGGAAAGATAAAGACTGTCAGGGTATTTGACCCATGTTGCTTACCAACTAGTCTACTAAAGATGTCTATACTTTATACAAGTGGCCACTATTCTATGACACGCAAGACATTATACAAGCTCTCCAGTTCAACACGTGATAAGACTCTACTTTGCATTTGAAATACATGCAGGGGTTACAAGAGAGGAGAAGTACAAGAAGTTTATAGATACATGTGTACTAGTTTATGAGCTTAAAATAAATGTCTTTCATGTCTTACACATATGTAATGAATGGGCTCAATGAAATATAATTTCTGGTTGATGTTTATTAATGTTAATATTTCATATTATTATTGTGTTAAAATATAGTGAACTTTCTATATAGTTTGAGGTTTTTGTACACAATTCTAAGTCAAAAATGATCGAGTAATGTGTTCAACATAGACGGATGTGTATTCATGCTAATGGCTATTGATACATATGTACCTAGATTCGGATCTTAATGTAATATGTCTTGAATGTCTTACACTTATGTAATGCTTGGGTACTTAATGAAATGAGTATGTTTGGTTGTGATTTATAATGTTAATATTTCATTAATGAGTTGTGTAATGCATATTGACTATATTATATAGGTTTGTGATTGTTTGAATTGATATGCATAATGTTATAATAATGAATACATTCAAACATGGTTAAGTGAAGTTCTCATGCGTCTGACTAGACCATGCACCCCCAACAGTGGTCATGCGTCAGAATGGCCATGCAACTGAGTGTCCATGAGCCTAAATAGTCCATACGCCTGAACAACTTCATGAGACTGACTTAGTCGCACGACTGAACACTCAGTCGTGAAAATGGATCAACCGTATGGTTCAATCGCACTTATGAACCATGCAAATGGTTCAGTCGCACGAATGAGTAACCCTAACCTAAAAATACCACCTAATTCGTGGAAAAACGTAAGCTTTGTACACACTTCGGCTCCAAACGTACCTAGCTGTCCAGAAACCTCTAAGATCATACTCGAAGTTCATAGATCGCATTAGATCGATTCCTAATAAATTCTTAACATTAGATTCAATCACAAAATTGTTTCAACGTGCGTTTTCACTGATTGGATCGCCAATAAATTAGGATTCAGCACTATTTTGTTCGGTATGCACGTTAATCAGTTAGTAGATCGTCCAGTACATGTAAATCAGAATGCACAAGCCCGATTACGTGTTGATTCAATCGTTTTTGATACAAAAATTGTGTTTTTTCACTAATAACATAATCCTTTTGTGTCAAACGGTGTCTTAGAGGTCTCCTGACCAAAAAGTTGTCACACCCCCGCTAGGAGCGGAAACACGGGGGCCTAACGAGATGGGATCGTCATAACACATGGTAAATGATAGAGATGCAATTTATTAAATGATAACAAGCGTGTCATGACGACACCCGACAACAAGGTGACTTGTGTCGTGTTTAATCAGTGTCCACGACAACATAGCCATAAGCATAAGCAACCAAATGATCACACAAATACGAATATCAACATTGTAATGTATTTTTCCCACAACCCGGGAACAAGTAGCAAATGAGTAATATTTTTCGAAACAGACTACATCAAATGTTTTCAAAATGACAAATTTAGCCCAAAAATGCATCCTAGGGTCTCCACTAAGGCAGCACACCTAGATCTTCAGCTAGCATGATCATCTGAAAAGATATGCTCAAATGGTCAACAAAATTGTTGGTGAGCTCGCAGGTTTAAAATGTAAATAAGTATTGATGCTGTATAAAGTTGTTGCAGGATACCGTCCATACAGTTATAAGTAAGCAAAATCACATGAAAAGAGCTTCACAACCAAACCTAAAGACGTACACAAAGAATCTTATCGGATATATTCACCCAAGGCCCGTTCCTGGCATCTGTTGGTACTAAGTAGTTGACAGGATCAGCGATCACACGTTTGATGTATTAGAGTTCAAGGCAGCGGAATAAGAATAGGAATTAGACAAATTGTAGCAAGAAGTCGATGCTTGTATGCATTAAGAGCACATACGGTTATAGCGAGAGAATATATTTCTGATTCAAGGAATGTTATAGATATGGAATGTTTCTAATCAAATCGTTCAAATCATTCATTCATTCAATTATTACAATAGGTTAACACTCCTTATATAGAGAGCAATCGCTGCTGTTATCACGGGAAAGTGACAACTGGCAGATCTAATACAAAAATAACTAACTCTTAACAAACTACTGAAATGTTCACAACTACTGAGAACATATCAGAGTGTTAAGTACAGAATATAAAACTACTGATTAGAAACTACTGAAACTACAATGACTGAAGAACAAGCTCTTCAGTCGTTTTACAAAACTACTGAAACTAGAAATATAAAACTACTGATATCACAACTACTGAAGAAGTACTCTTCAGCAGTTGTGACAAACTACTGACGCTTCAGTACTTGATCTTCAGACTTTGACCTTCAGATGTTTCATCAGCTGATGACTTCAGTAGATATCATCAGCTGATGTCTTCAGTTTTTGTCTTCAGACTTTGTACATCAGTTGTGATCTTCAGCACTTGTAAACTCTTCAGCTGTTGTACTTCAGTACTTTGGTCTTTCAGCTTCAGCACTTGTGTTCTTCAGCTGTTGTACTTCAGCACTTTAGTTCTTTAGCAGTTGAAGTCTTCAGCACTTGATCTTCAGCTGTTGAAGTCTCAGCACTTGTCAAACTGCTGATGAGGCTTTCAGCAGTTGTTGTGATACCATGTGGGACTTAGAGGTTTTCTGATCTTGGCTCATTGGTTCTTTTGGTCCAACAAACTCCCCCTGAACCAATGCAGCCAAAACCTCTAAATTATTTATTATCCCACTTATTGTTGGCAAAATGTTGGTCTTTTTCCTTCTTGATCAGTAGAGAAGATGACCCATGTAAGCTCCGGCCTGGGAAGAAATCTCAGATATTTGTTGGCAGGGTACGAATGGGAACTTTGTTTTGGGGAACTGGACACAGAGTTGTTATCCCATTCATGAGATTTACTTCCCCATAATGAGTCTGTACGACTCTCTTGTGTAGGCCTCAAGGAAGGTGATTTGTTCCTCCATGGTTAGCTCTTCAGCACCTCCTTCAAACAATGATTCAGGCCCATAATACTCAGACAGGTATTTGGCCTGTTTCCCATTCTTTAGCATTGTAGGCTTTCTTGAGGGGTTAGATTAGCATTGTAGGCTTTCTTGAAGTCTTCTAGGATTTCCCAGGTGAAACTACAAAGACCAGAGAGATCACTTCATCTACGATCTTTTTCACCTGGCCAATGTATCTCTGAGGTATGTTTTTCTTATGAATTCTGTGAGAGACCCTGGGATCAGGCCAAATCTCACTCTTTCCTTTTGATATTGAAAGGTATGCCTGAGAGTGTAAAGTCTGAGGGCTTGCTTCTTCATATTGATAATAGAAGATGTGGCTGCATAAGCTTTGTCAACTCTCTTCAGCAATTCCTCATCATGCTGTTATGAAGCTCTTCTTCTTCTAGCTTCACTTTAACCATTTGTCTTTGGACTTCAGGAGTAATCGCTGAGGAGTGACTTGTGGCCTTAGGCAACTGAATCACAGCTGAGAGTGGCAGCCTATCTTCATCATCTTCTTCATCATCCTCTAGCCTCAATACCCTTCTCTTCTTCTTCAAGGGTATATCATCGGCTATGGGTTTTGAGGGTAAGGGAGTTGGTTTGGTGGGTTGCGATTTGGGTGGTTTTGGTGTGGGAATGTTGACAGGCTGTTCTAGCATTCTTGAGGTGAGTGTGGCTTTTGATTGCTTGGCTAGCTCAGTCCTGCTCCCAGCACCCGCTTCATTCAAAGCTTCAATAACAAGCCCCTTAGTATATGCTTCAGTCGAACAGATCTTGGTGGTGATTGCCAAGATACTGTCCCTGGACCAAGCTTTGATTTCGATCATTGATCTTCCAAGATATTTTGCAATAAATCTAATCATGATCTCAAGCCTTTCTCTTTCTAACACTTCATAACTTGCCCATCTATTCTGGATTTCTTCAAATCTCTAATCGTCGAATCTCAGAGTCAAGTTTATTTGTGTCATGGCCTTGCCTAAACAGCTGATCAATGATGTTGTCCATTGATCTGCTGTGTTCGGCATCAGCCTCTTTTATCAGTAGCTCCAAGGCTTTATCTTCAGCATATGATCATCAGCACCTTTCTTTCGCTTGTAGGTGAGCAGTGGTTGCTGTTCTTTCTCCTCCTCTTGGGCTTGCTTCGCTTCCTTCTTTTCCTCGGATCTTTTCCTCTTCTTTTCATTCACTGCAGTACTCTCCCCCTTTTTGGATGCATGGAGGAAGGGGTTTGTACCGCAGAAAGTGTCTTTTGCACAGCAGCATCAATCAAGGGTTGTAAAGTTAAGGAAAGCCTCTCATCAATGCTTTAGTCACAATATCAGTGATTATGGGTGTGATGAGAGGGAGGGAATTTGAAGTACAACACCTATTTGCTCAGGAGGGTTCTGTTCCTGAGAAATAGGGCCTGAAGCAGAGGCATGTGGTTGAGTTTGGAGTGGCTGTGTTTGGGGAACCTTCAAGTGAAGGTGCCATCTGTGGGTGGGTAGAGGCAGATGGTCTTTCTCCTTGTGAAAGTTGATCAAGTAGGTTTTGCAGCCTACTGACTTTCTCTTCAAGGATTGTGTTCTGGGCAAGAACATCGTAGAAAAAGCCCAGGTCATCATCAGCCGAAGCTGAATCATCTGACCTCCTGCTTAGAGCAGGATTTACATGCACTGGGTGTAGACCAGTTGTTGCATGTGCCCCTTGTGCTTGGTACACTGGACTTCCAGCCTCAGGACAGTGTCCATCATCAGCTGTTGCCTCTAGTGAGGTCTTAGCAATGTTTCCAGCCTCATTCTGATCATGTGCTGAGTTAGAGGAGGTGGCAGCCTCACTAGATATTCTAAGCTCCTTGTCTACACTAGGAGATAGAAGTGGTAAACCCCTGTGCTGTGGGTTCTCAAGTGCACTGTGTTCCTCCCCCTCAATTGTAGAGGTTTCCCAGTAGTAAGTGGTTTCTGGGGAGGGGGTGAGGAGTGCAATTGAGTCAGCACTTGTGCAACTATTAAAGTTGGGCTGTGAGGGGCGGTTGTTTAAGGTGAAGGATAGAAGCAGTGTGCACCTGGGGAGGTTAGTGCTCTTCAATGGCAATTCCCTCAAGTGAGGAAGATCCCAGATATGTAGGTACCCCTTGTGTGGTTGCTGCAGGCTCCTGTTGAGAGGAAGCCTGAGCGGCTATGGCTGGAAGAGTCATTGTATCCACTAGGGGGTTTGGACTAGTGGATATATCCTGCGTTTGTGTTGTGTGCAGGGGCATCCATCGGGACTCAATTCCCTGAGTAGCCGTTTTGGGTTTCTTTTAGGTGGGTTTGGTGGGGACTTTTGATTTGGAGGTGGTGGCTGTGGGTTCCAGCTGCGTGGGTTTTCGCAGCTTGGCAGCCATTTTTAGTGTCTGGTCAAGTTGTTGCCGGGAGTATACTTCCGGAAGAACAGCCGTAGCAGGGAATCCCAAGCCAACAAGTCCCTCAGCATTAAGCTGGTTTGTAATGATGGCCATTATGAACCGTGGATATAGTATCCAACGTTTGGCAGTTAGTTTTTGAGCCATGTCCTTGAGCTCCGAAAATATTATTTCTGAAAAGTTTAGCGGTTGTTGCTCAAGAATATATACATTACCTGCTGCCATTTTGTCGACATTTGATCCCAAGACGACGTCTTAGGAGCCAAACATACATTCAACATGTGAAAAATTAGGTGCTTAACGTCATTAAAGTGTTTCTTCAGGATAGTGGAGGCACTGAGATTGCCTTGATATCCATGTTGGGCAAAGGATAGATCTGTGGTGCCCTTCGGATATCCAGCAGGAGAGATAGCATCATCCAGATGAAGAATTTGGCGGATAACTGCAGGAGTGATGACTACTTCTTTGTTATTGACGACCGACTGGAGAGATGGTGTTGTTCTCCTCCCCATGGTAATAGTAACGTTCATCCAAAATTGTTGAAGGGATTCGGCATGTAGTATGGGATTCAGAAGAAATGCCGTATTGTATTGGGACTGAACCATAAGATCGATAGCAGTATCGAACTTAGTACAGATAGGCGATTTAGTAAGGTAGGCAACACAGTTGTGTCGCGGTTTAATTTGCATGGACGCCATTGAGAAGAGGGAAGTTTTGGAGAGGAACGTTAGGTTTGAAGAAGATGAAGCATTGAGGGCTTAGGTCAGGGATATTTATAGGGTACGGGTAAGAAAACGACTGAAGGATGTGGTGTTAGTCATCAGTAGTTTTAAACGACCGTTGACATGGTATTATCCTTTCAGATGTTGAAACAGCTGAAGTCGTGGTGTTAGGCATAAGAAGTTAGAAAACTACTGAAGACCGTGGTTTTACTTCAGATGATTGAAACAACTGAGGACTTGTTGTTTGTCATCAGTAGTTGTGAAACTACTGAAGATAGTGGTTTAGTCATCAGCTGTTGTAAGCAACTGAAAACTTGGTATTAATCATCAGTAGTTATAAAACTACTGAAGACATGGTATTGCTTCAGTTGTTTAGAATGAAACAGCAGTAGTACAAACGACTGAAGAGAAATTTCTCATCCTGTTTTCGTCAATTCTTAGCTTTTCAGCTGTTTCATACTGTCCTCAACACATTCATCAGCCTTTTTGGCGGATTTCAGTTGTTTCATGGGACATCAGTACTTATCTGTTTATACTGATTTCAGTAGTTGTAACTACATCAGTAGTTTGGAACAGATAAGTACTTCAGTACTTATGAGATATTTAGCCATCAGTAGTTATAAAACTACTGAAGGAAAAGGACTCATCGGTACTTTATGTGACGGGTACCATGATCACTAGTAATTACTACTGAAATCATCAGTAGTTGTCACTTATTCTAGCTGCAGCATGCCAAGCCTTAACACCAGGTTTTGGAAAGTTGAACTATCCAAAGGCTTAGTAAAAATGTCTGCAAGCTCATCAGCACTGGGCACAAACTTAGGATCAATCAGACCTTTTTCAAAACAATCCCTTATAAAATGATGTATGATCTCTATATGTTTGGTCCTAGAGTGCTGGACTGGATTTTTGACAATACACAGAGCTGAAGCACTATCCATTAACATGGAGTCTTAGTCTCTGTAATGCCATAATCCAGAAGTTGGTTCTGAAGCCAGAGTACCTGAGTGGTGCAGCTTGCAGCAGCAATGTACTCTGCTTCAGCAGTTGATGTAGCAACTGAGGTCTGTTTCTTGCTCTGCCAAGAAATCAAGCAGTTGCCTAGGAATTGACATCCACCAGAAGTTGATTTCCTGGTCAACTTACCCCTGCATAGTCACTGTCAGAAAAAGCAACTAATTTACCAGAATGTCCAGTAGAATACCATAAACCTAGAGATAGAGTGCCTTGCAGATATCTAAAGATCCTCTTGACTGCAATCAGATGAGACTCTTTAGGTGCAACCTGAAATCTAGCACAAACACATGTAGCAAACATAATATCTGGTCTAGAAGCTGTTAAATACATCAAGGACCCAATCATACATCTGTAAAGTGTTTCATCAACCATTTTACCTTTCTGATCTGTATCCAGTTGTGTGGTGCTGCACATGGGGGTAGAACAGGGCTTACAGTTTTGTAAATCAAACTTTTGCAAATGATCTTTTGTGTATTTGGACTGATGAATGAAAATTCCATCAGCCTTTTGTTTGATTTGCAACCCCAGAAAGAACTGTAATTCTCCCATGGCACTTATTTCAAACTTCTGTTGCATCAACTTTGTAAAGGCATCACACAACTTTGGATCAGAGGATGCAAAAATGATATCATCTACATAAATTTGAACAAGTAGATTATGCTGCCCAGCTTTCTTAATGAATAAAGTCTTATCTATGGAGCCTCTAGTGAAATTATTTTCCAGAAGAAAGTTTGATAATGTCTCATACCAGGCTCTAGGAGCTTGTTTTAACCTATAAAGAGCCTTATCAAGCTTATAAACCCAATTAGGATGTTTATTGTCCTCAAAGCCTGGAGGTTGACATACATAAACCTCTTCTTTAATTTTTCCATACAAAAATGCACTTTTGACATCCATTTGAAAAACTTTAAGGTTTTGATAAGCAGCATAAGCTAAAAACAATCGAATTGCTTCCAGTCTGGCTACAGGGGCAAAGGTTTCATCATAATCAATACCTTCTTCTTGTGCAAACCCCTGAATAACCAGTCTGGCCTTGTTCTTAACAATAAGCCCATTTTCATCAGTTTTGTTCCTAAACACCCATTTAGTGCCTATTGCACACTTACCTGGAGGTAGAGGAACCAGTTCCCACACTTGCTGTTTCTTGAACTGAAGAAGCTCAAACTGCATGGCATCAACCCATCCATTGTCCTTTAAAGCATGTGATAATTCTTTGGCTCTTGCTGACTGATGAAGAGAGCATAGAAGCAGAAATTTGACAATTGACTTCTTGTTGATACTCCAGCAATGATATCACCAATGATTTGAGACATAGGGTGATTCTTTAGATGTTGATACACAATGAGATCTGTGCAAGTGTTTGTAGCAGGCTCAGCAGTAACAGATGGTGATGGTGAATCATTTCCTTGAAACCAATCAGTGGATGGTAATTCAAAGGAAGTTGAATTCAAAGAGATCTCATCAGCATTTGTTGTGGATGGTGCTACTGGAGCTACAGGAACATCAGGTCTAGCTGAATCAGGCAGCTGATCACTAAACCTGAAGAGGTGAGTACTGCAATCATCATCATCATCAGCAGTACCACCAGGTGGTGAACTGTTGACAGGAGCAATAGCAGGAGTTTGATAAGGAACATATTGCAGTATGTCCAAATCAAATAACTCCACAGGGCTTTGTGGAATCTTGTCCTTTGGAGATTCATTGAACTTAACATGTAGAGTTTCTTCAACCATCTTTGTTCTGCAGTTGAAGACTCTGTATGCCTTGCAAGTAGATGAATAACCAACAAAATACCTTGCATGCACCTTAGGATCAAATTTATGGAGTTGATCCTTTGTGTTGAGAATAAAACAGGGACACCCAAATGCTTTGAAAAATGAAATCAGAGGAGCCAAATGATGGAGAACTTCATATGGAGTCTTCATCAACCTCTGATTTACTAAAACTCTATTTTGCACATAGCAAGCTATGTTGACAGCTTTAGCCCAAAAGGTCAGTGGCAAACCTGAGTCAGCCAGCATGGACCTTGCAACTTCAATGAGGGTCCTGTTCTTTCTCTCCACTACTCCATTTTGTTCTGGAGTCCTTGGGATGCTAAACTGCCTTTTGATCCCCTTTGAAAGATAGAAGTCATCAAGTGTATGATTTCTGAATTCAGTCCCATTGTCACTCCTAATACACTTGACTGGAAGAGAATACTGCTTCTCAATATACAACACACAGTGAATAATCTTCTGAGCAACCTCATCCTTTGAATGTAGAAAGAAAGTCCACACAAATCTGGAGTAATCATCCACAATTACCAGACAGTATTTCTTCTTTGCCATGCTCATTACTCTCACAGGACCAAATAGATCCATATGCAGTAATTGCAAGCAGGCAGTGGACTTAGGCACTTCAATAGGAGGGAACGAGACTTTGTGCTGTTTTCCTTTTAAACAGGCAGTGCAGGTTTCATCACAGTGAAACTCCTTTGTTGGTAAGCCTCTGACTAAACTATTTTGGGTAAGCTGATTCATGTTTTTGAGATTAACATGACCAAGCCTTCTGTGCCACAGTTTAGATTCTTGAGAAGAGGCTTTGGAAAATAGGCAAGGATTGCCTTTGAGATCTATTTTCTTGGAAAGATCTAAGGCATACACTCTTCCTGTCCTGTTGGCTCTCAGGAGAGTGTGATCATCCAACACCTTGTCAATCAAGTGCAAAACTTTGGATGACAGAATCCTACAGTTTTGACTGGTGAAAAGAGCAACATGGCCTTTATCACACATTTGACTGACACTCAAGAGATTGTACTTGAGATTTTCCACATGATTAACATCATCAAATTTGATTTCTCCATTAGAGACAAAACCCTTACCAATGATGTAACCCCTAGCATCATTGCCAAAAGAAACAAATCCCTTCTTTCCTTGAGAGTAGTCATGAAGAAGAGAGCTGTTCCCAGTCATGTGCATAGATCCCCCACTGTCTACATACCAGATGCTACTTTGGCATGTTGAAGAACCCTGCAATAATAAACAATAAGTTAGTTTTAGAGACCCAAAACTTTTTGGTTTTGGGCTTGGTCTCATCAATAGATGGTAAACTAACAGGTTTATCTGAAACAACAGCCTGAGAGGAAGAAGATGGTGTAGAAGAGGAGTCCTTTGGCTTGGACCTCCTTTTCTGTGGTTTCAACATAGGAGCATCTAGTGGTTAACTCTACCCAACAGATGTTGAACCATCATAACCAGCTGTGTCTGATTTTGTGATAAAGCTTTCAGCTCATCAGACACATTGCCAGTGGAGTTTGATAAGTTCCTATGTTGCCCCTTCTTCTTCTGAGCATTCTCAGCTGTCACCTGTTTAACCCCTTCCTTTTTGGATTTCTTTGAGGACTTAAGGGTTACAGGATTTGATGTTGCTGATACAAATGTGGTCTCAAACTCAGTTTTCATTTTTACCATTTTCTCATTAATTTCTTCTTTTTGTTTGAGTTTGGAACCTCTTTTGTACCAACAATCATCTGTAAGATGATTGAACAAACCACATACTTCACATGGTTTCTTCTTCATCTTAGGTTGATCATCAACTAAAGAGGGTGAAGCAACTGAAGACTTGTTCTTCAATGCTTTGGAAGCATTGTTTGCTTTCTTGACTGCCTCTTTAGTAGTCTTCAAACTCTTCTACTGGTAGTTTTCTTCTCTTCAGTACTGACAGCAGTTGAAGTTTGAACTTCAGGTGTTAAATCCTGCTCTCTAGTCCTTTCAGGACCTTCAGAATTAACTCCTGAGTTGATCAACTCATTAATCATGTGAGTGTCAGCATTTGAACCATCAACATCAGCTGAAAGGTTCAAAGAGGGCTTGATGCTGACTGCTACTTCTGATTGTGCTGTATCAGAAGGTAGATCACATGATGTGATGGATTGGTTATCACTCTCACCCTCAGATTCTACTTCTGCTCTTGGAGTAAAATCTGTAGGTGGAGCAGTGTGATTGTAACCAATGCCAAACTTCACATTGGAAGCAGATTGCTTACTAAGAAGCATTTCAAAACCTTTGCATGATTGTACCCATCTATCACACTCTACCTGGGTAACTACAAGGGTTTCTTTGAGATCTTTGTACTTCTCTAGAATTACCTCTTCTCTAGCCTTATCATCAATTATTTGGCATTTCAGTTTGTACATCTCATCATTTTTATCTTTAAGTACAGACTCAAATTCAGCTTTGTTTTTGGAAATTATTTGTTCTAGCTCAATGTTCTTATTAATTAAAGCTACATTTGCTTCTCTAATGGAAGCAAATGCTGCTATGCATGGTTCAGAACATAATTGGCTTTTGCCTCAGAGGATACCTGTGATACCTTAGGTGTAGAGGCATTAGAAAATGAAGTATCAGCAGACTCCAAAGCCATAAGAGCTAGATTCCCAAAAGGACTGTCACCACCATGTTGACCAGCACCTGAGAATAGTTGGTCATGACCAGACATGTCATCTGGTAAACTGCTCCAGTCAACAACTCCTGGGGTGAAGAAGCTGTGTTGTTGAGGTTGAGTTTGTTGATGAGATTGGGATGGCTGAGGTTCTGGTAGTGCATGAGGTTGTGGTGCCATAGGAACTTGAACTTGATTTGACTGTGGCATGTAATAACAAGGGTACGGATATGGCATTTGACCCTGAGGAAGAAAATATGCCGGAGATTGTTGTTGAGGATGATGACTAGAAGTGACAGGATGTTGCCCTCTGTGTTGTTGACTATTGCCAGAAAAAGTCACAAAGGGTGCAGTGGAGTTAGATCCAGTTGATCTACACTCTCTAGCAAAGTGTCCAAGCCTTGGCATTTGTGACACCTCAACTTGCTCTTGTCAAAACCAACTTTGGTTTTTCCAGAGAGTCCTGGGAATTTTCTTCCAGTTCTTTTATAGAACTTCTGAGATCTGATATTTATCAGGGCCATTTGGCTCAAAATATCCATCTCTTCTAAGTCGTCATCAGCAATCCCCTTGAGATCATCCATAATGAAGCATAAATTGTCATTATTACACCCACTAAACTGACCATCAACACTCACAAATGCAGAATCAGAAGTGCTTGAAGAGAAGTTAATATGCTCATCATACTGGCATTCAGATGAAGCATATTCTGACTCATGACCCACCAAGGCAGTGTTGCCTGGTACAAAGTCTTCAGTGAGCTTTCCAGATGAAGACAACTTTCTCTTCTGTTCTATCTCTCTCTCAAACATGAGCAGTTCCCATGGAGTTGGGTGAGAGATAGTTTGTCCAAACTTGCACTGGAGCGTAGGACAATAGTATATGTGTCCCATCTCTCAGGCAGTGATCTGAGAAATCTGTTATTCATCTGGATATTGTGTACTCAAGTTTGACCATTTTTAATTTAGAGATCAAACAAGAGAACCGCTCATATTGTTGAGTCAGTGTCTCACCCTTTCTATGAGAAAATGTCTCATATTGTTGGGCGAGGATTTCTCTATTATTTGCCAAGACCTCATCTGTTCCTCCAAATTGTTCTTTCAAGGCATTCCAGAGGTCATGGGCAGTTTCATGATGCATTTGCCCAGAATAGATTTCATTTGGCAGTGCCATGGCCAGAATTCCATGGGCTTTTGCATCAATTTCAAGCAACTTCTTATCCTCATCTGAGTATTGCTCCCTCCTCTTCGGAACCATTTGATTGGTTTCCGGGTTATTCACCATAGGCTTGTGAGGACCATGTACCACTGATGTCCAACAACCTGCGCTGTTAATAGACAGGTGATGGAGCATTCGTCGTTGCCATATGTTATACTCATTCCTAACCAGCATTGGTGGCTTGGTTGAGGAACCAGTATTGTGAGGATCATTGGAGGGAGTAGTCATTTTCAGTTCAGAAACAATTTAATTCAAGCTTTTAAAAGTTTTACACAGACCACAACAAACTCAATGAAAACCAAGAAAAGATCTCAGGATGAATGACCAGAAATACAGAAAATTCAATCTCTATAACCGTTTCTTGCAAAAACAAAAGCTAATTCAATCAAACTTAGATCTTGAATAGCAGTTTCAATGATCATTTATTAGATCGATCAATGATTAACCGGCTCTGATACCATTTGACAGGATCAGCAATCACACGTTTGATGTATTAGAGTTCAAGGCAGCGGAATAAGAATAGGAATTAGACAAATTGTAGCAAGAAGTCGATGCTTGTATGCATTAAGAGCACATACTGTTATAGCGAGAGAATATATTTTTGATTCAAGGAATGTTTATAGATATGGAATGTTTCTAATCAAATCGTTTAAATCATTCATTCATTCAATTATTACAATAGGTTGACACTCCTTATATAGAGAGCAATCGCTGCTGTTATCACGGGAAAGTGACAACTGGCAGATCTAATACAAAAATAACTAACTCTTAACAAACTACTGAAATGTTCACAACTACTGAGAACATATCAGAGTGTTAAGTATAGAATATAAAACTACTGATTAGAAACTACTGAAACTACAACGACTGAAGAACAAGCTCTTCAATCGTTTTACAAAACTACTGAAACTAGAAATATAAAACTACTGATATCACAAATACTGAAGAAGTACTCTTCAGCAGTTGTGACAAACTACTGAAGAAGTACTCTTCAGCAGTTGTGACAAACTACTGACGCTTCAGTACTTGATCTTCAGACTTTGACCTTCAGATGTTTCATCAGCTGATGACTTCAGTAGATATCATCAGCTGATGTCTTTAGTTTTTGTCTTCAGACTTTGTACATCAGTTGTTGATCTTCAGCACTTGTAAACTCTTCAGCTGTTGTGCTTCAGTACTTTGGTCTTTCAGCTTCAGCACTTGTGTTCTTCAGCTGTTGTACTTCAGCACTTTAGTTCTTCAGCAGTTGAAGTCTTCAGCACTTGATCTTCAGCTGTTGAAGTCTTCAGCACTTGTCAAACTGCTGATGAGGCTTTCAGCAGTTGTGATACCATGTGGGACTTAGAGGTTTTCTGATCTTGGCTCATTGGTTCTTTTGGTCCAACAGTAGTATACCAACACGAGGGTGGGGGTGTCAACCCAAGTAGTACTACCAATACCTATCCGTCGATTCCCACACTGGAATTAAATGGTTGTAAGAAAGAACCACAAAGCAGACTCAAGCATGTATCAGATAAGTACTCACAAAACAGTAGCACGTTGATTCCAAGAATGTAAATTTTATGTGTGTTGTACAACATGAAAACGGGTGAGCATACTTTTCTCCCATGTTTGTAAATGTTTGTAAAGTAGTATAAGCATAAAATGGGCCACGAAACTCACATGTTAAGTGGTAGTATGAAGGGTCAAGTTCCCAACGGTTGAATGCAATAAACAGTCAAACACCTATTGACAGTTATTGTTTAGCATAAATGATATGTATAAAGAAAGTAGAAATGCTTGGTCGGTTCGGGTTGTATCGGTTCGGTCGTGGGTAACACACACTCAAGTCGACACACGTATCAGACCTTATGTAGATCCAAGTATTAAGAGTAGTCGTCATTGCTAATGACATCCGTATGACGATCCCATTGTTATAAAAGATAGTACTTGTTAAATATTTGTAGTCCCAAATGGGTTGTCGATAATTGTAAAATGTTAGGTTGATTTAAATTGAAATAGTATATGCCTGTTGATAGTGTTGACTTTAATCTTTGTGGTCAAGCAATGACACTTTTACTGATGTTACCTTATCATCACAAGACATTCAGAAAGGGAATTCACACATACACGCATCATCAGTCACACAACAAGACCAGACGCTCGACTCAACACTCCCTTCGTACGAATCAACCTTTAATTGTACAAATCAGCTTTATTGGCACGATTGAACCTTCATTCGTACGACTGGCATTCAGTCGTACCACACAACACCCAATCGCACGACCTAACCTCCATACGCACGAATCAACATTCATTCGCACGAATCAGCTTCATTCGTATGACTGAACCTTCATTCGTACGATTGGCCTTCCTTCGTGCGATACACGCACAGTCACATGCATTCATTCGGTCATAGGACTCAATCGCACACCACATTCATCCACATTGACTCAATCGCACACAACATTCATCCGCAATGACTCAATCGCACACAAGACTTGATCGCATGACTCAGTCGCATGACATCCCCAGTCGCACGACTCAGTCGCCCGAATGACACAGTCGCATGACTCAGTCGCAGGACTCACCCAGTCGCACAGCTCAGTCGCATGACAGACCCAGTCGCCTGAACTGCAGGTTCGCGACTCCTAAAGTGCAGAGCAGCCTTCGGTCGCCCCGGGCATGGGTTTTACACAACATGGACTTCCAGAATCACACAACAAACACATACAAACAAGAAGCACACGCAAAAAGTCATCACACCCACCCACACGACCTCTTGTATTCGGGTTGACCCGAACACCCAAAACCCTAGAAATGGGCAGCAGTAAAACGAGCAAGAAATGGACAACCAAGGTCGTCTACCTGCAAGGATGGAGTGGACTAGGTTGTACATGACGTCTAGACGATGAAAATGAGACCAAATGGAGCGTCTTTGGTGCAAAAGTGAAAAAGATAGATGGTGAAGAAGAAAATGGAGAAGTGAAGAAGATGAAGAAAATGGCTGGGAATAGGGTTTTTAAACCCATCCCAAGTTTGTTAAATGTCAATTTTAGTCCCTGCACTTAGCCCCCGAGTTTCCAAAGTTTGTTTCGGTTGAAAAGGACTTTAAGCGTGTTTGTTATATTAATGTTAAAAGTGTGTTTAATGGTAATTGATGGCTTCAAATGGTTTTATTAATGACAATGGTTATAATAAAAATGATATATTTGGTGATAATGGTGATAAAATTTATAAAAGGTTTAGGCTAGCACACGTTCACGGAGGAAGTACAGGCACAATGGTAATAAAGCAAACATGATTTCTTATAACAGGAATTCATAAAGAAGAGGAAGAATAATTAAAATAATTGTATGGTTAATTATGTTGTTCGACGGACCTTAAGGTGACGGATGTCACAGTTGTCTGTCACACCCTCGTTAAGAGCGGAAACACAGGGGCGTAACGAGATGAGATTATCATAACCCATGGTAAATGATAGAGATGCAATATATTGAATCATAACAAGAGTGTCATGACGACACCCGGCAACAAGGGGACTTGTGTCGTGTTTAGTCAGTGTCCACGACAACATAGCCATAAGCATAAGCAACCAAATAATCACACAAATACAAATATCAACATTGTAATGTATTTTTACCATAACCCGGGAACAAGTAGCAAGGGAGTAATATTGTTCGAAACAGACTACATCAAATGTTTTCAAAATGACAAGTTTAGCCCGAAAATGCATCCTAGGGTCTCCACTAAGGCAGCACACCTAGATCTTCAGCTAGCATGATCACCTGAAAAGATATGCTCAAATGGTCAACAAAATTGTTGGTGAGCTCGCAGGTTTAAAATGTAAATAAGTATTGATGCTATATAAAGTTGTTTCAGAATACCGTGCATACGGTTATAAGTAAGCAAAATCACATGACAAGAGCTTTACAACCAAACCTAAAGATGTACACAAAGAATCTTGTCTGAATATATTCACCCAAGGCCCGTTCCTGGCATCTCTTGGTACTAACTAGTATACCAACACGAGGGTGGGTGTGTCAACCCAAGTAGTACTGCCAATACCTATTTGTCGGTTCCCACACTGGAACTAAATGGTTGTAAGAAAGAACCACAAAGCAGACTCAAGCATGTATCAGATAAGTACTAATAAAACGGTAGCACGTTATCCATGTCACATTATGGTCTAACATTTTGGGTTAATACCATACTTATGGTTATCACACATCTCATACACATCGTGTAATTCTCACACCATGTATAGGAAATGTCCAAACAGTAGTCCATCATAACAATGGCATATCCATGCATGAAATCAAGTTTAGTCTAGCAGAGGTTGCCTATTTCCTCCACTCTCGAGGTCTCAAACATAACCTCCTCGGGGTAAATCCCAGTGTCTAAGGTCAAGCGCAATAGCACGATCTATGAAGTTCTCTTCGGGTTCAATACCCGAATTTGATAAAACAACTTTGTGCGTAGAAGGAAATGGAAGATTCAATAGAAGCATCCCATAAAGAGTGAGCACAAGGGCTCCCTCACAGGGTGAGAAGATCATAAAACAGATAGATAAACGAACAAGTGATGAGGAACACGTATGAGATATAAAATGCACACAACCCTAGCATGCAAATCTACATGAAGGTTCCTAGGTTATAGTCTAGGTCAAGTGTATTGCCTAATTCTCTATAACCAATGGCTCTGATACCAGTCTGTCACACCCCCGCTAAGAGCGGAAACACAAGGGTGTAACGAGACGGGATCGTCATAACACATGGTAAATGATAGAGATGCAATATATTAAATGATAACAAGCGTGTCATGACGACACCCGGCAACAAGGGGACTTGTGTCGTGTTTAGTCAGTGTCCACGACAACATAGCCATATGACAGGATCAGTGATCTCAAGTTTGATGGATTAGAGTGTAACGCAGCGGAATAAGAACAAGAATTAGACAAATTATAGCAAGAATTTGATATTCGTATGCATTAAGAACAAATACGGTTGTAAAGAGAGAATATATTTCTGTGAAAAGGAATGTTTCAATAATATCAAATGTTTCTGCTCAATCATTCACTTATTACAATAAGGTTGACACTCTTTATATAGAGTGCAATCACTGCTGATATCACGGGATAGTGACATCTGGCAGATTTATTACAAAAATAACTAAAACTTAACAAACTACTGAGAACATATCAGAGTGCTAAGTATAAAACATAAAACTACTGATACGAAACTACTGAAACTACAACGACTGAAGAACAAGCTCTTCAGTCATTTTACAAAACTACTGAAAGGAAAAACATAAAACTACTAAAAGAAAACCGTCACAACTACTGAAGAAGACCTAATTAGCTGTTGTGACAACGACTGATACTTGGTCTTCAGCACTTGTCTTCAGACTTTGTCTTCAGCACTTGTGTCTTCAGACTTTGTCTGCAGCACTTGTCTTCAGACTTTGTCTTCAGCACTTGTGTCTTCAGACTTTGTCTTCAGCACTTGTGTCTTCAGACTTTGTCTTCAGCACTTGTCTTCAGACTTTGTCTTCAGCACTTGTGTCTTCAGACTTTGTCTTCAGCTGTTGTGGACTTCAGCAGTTGTTGTGATGTCTGTGGGACTTAAGGTTTTTCTGATCCGGCTCATTGGTTCTTTTGGTCCAACACCATAAGCATAAGCAACCAAATGATCACACAAATACGAATATCAACATTGTAATGTATTTTTCCCACAACCCGGGAACAAGTAGAAAAGGAGTAATATTGTTCGAAAGAGACTACATCAAATGTTTTCAAAATAACAAGTTTTGCCCGAAAATGCATCCTAGGGTCTCCACTAAGGCAGCACACCTAGATCTTCAGCTAGTATGATCACCTGAAAAGATATGCTCAAATGGTCAACAAAATTGTTGGTGAGCTCGCAGGTTTAAAGTGTAAATAAGTATTGATGCTGTATAAAGTTGTTGCAAAATACCATGCATACAGTTATAAGTAAGCAAAATCACATGACAAGAGCTTTACAACCAAACCTAACGATGTACACAAAAAATCTTGTTGGAATATACTCACCCAAGGCCCGTTCCTGGCATCTATTGGTACTAAGTAGTATACCAACACGAGGGTGGGGGTTTCAACCCAAGTAGTACCACAAATACCTATCCGTCGGTTCCCACACTGGAATTAAATGGTTGTAAGAAAGAACCACAAAGCAGACTCCAGCATGTATCAGTTAAGTACTCACAAAACGGTAGCACGTTGATTCCATGTATGTAAATTGTATGTATGTTGTACAACATCAAAACGGGTGAGCATACTTTTCCCCCATGTTTGTAAATGTTTGTAAAGTAGTATAAGCATAAAAAGGGGCCACGAAACTCACATGTTAAGTGGTAGTATGAAGGGTCAAGTTCCCAATGGTTGAATGCAATGAACAGTCAAACACCTATTGACAGTTTTGAGTGCGAATACTATAGCGCCCAACTCAAGATCATGAGTTGTGTAGTTCTTCTCGTGCACCTTAAGTTGTCGCGAAGCGTAGACAATCGCCTTATCTTTCTGCATTAGTACACATCCCAAATCTTGATGCGAAGCATCATAGTATACCACAAAATCATCAGTTCCATCTGGGAGGGACAATATCGGTGCATTACACAGCTTATCTTTCAGCGTTTGGAACACTTGTTCTTGTGCATCTCCCTAATCAAACGTCTTGTCTTTCTGGGTCAGCAGTGTTAACGGCTGAGCGATCTTTGAAAAGTTCGCGATGAAACGACGATAGTATCCGGCCAATCCAAAGAATTGCCGTATCTCTGAAGGCATCTGAGGTGCATCCCATTTCTTTACCGCTTCGATCTTGCCGGGAACTACATGAATCCTGTCCTTGTTAACCACATGACCTAAAAACTTCACCTCTCATAACCAGAATTCACACTTTGAGAACTTGGCGAAAAGTTTCTCTTTCCTTAATAGTTCCAGTATTGCCTGAACGTGTTCTTCATGATCCTGTTTCGATTGGTAGTAGATAAGTATATCGTCTATTAATACGATCACAAACTTATCCAAGTAAGCTTTACACACCCGATCCATCAGGTCCATAAACACAGCTGGTGCGTTAATCAATCCGAACGGCATGACCAAGAACTCGTAGTGCCCATAACGAGTTCTAAAAGCTGTCTTCGGTATGTCCTCCTCGAAAACCCTTAGTTGATGATATCTAGAACGAAGGTCGATCTTCGAGAAATACGAAGCTCCCTGTAACTGATCAAATAGGTCGTCAATCCTGGGGAGAGGATACCGATTCTTCACAGTTAATTTGTTCAACTCACGGTAGTCGAAGCACATACGGAATGACCCATCCTTCTTCTTGACAAATAACACCGGTGCTCCCCAAGGTTAGTGACTCGGCCAAATAAAACCCTTCTCCAGTATCTCCCGTAACTGGCTAGATAACTCTTGCATTTCAGATGGTGCCAGCCGATACGGTGTCTTTGCTACTAGTGTAGCTCCAGGAACGAACTCAATACGAAATTCCACCTGTCGTGGAGGAGGCAAACCAGACAAATCATCAGGAAATACATCTGGGCAATCCCGCACTATAGGGATATCTACCAATTTTTGCTCCTCTTCTTCGTTTTCCACCACACGAGCCAGAAAAGCGTAGCACTGTTTTCGTAAACTCTGGCGTGCTTTCATGCAGGAAATAAGCTTTAAGTTTCTTCCCGGTCGTTCTCCTTGAATTCTGAGTACTCCTCCGTCTGACATAGGGATCCGTACCACCTTGTCCCGACAGACAATCTTGGCTCCGTGTTTCGACAACCAATCCATTCCCACAATCACGTCGAAACTTCCTAACTCAAAGGGTATCCGGTCGATATCGAAGGCGTGGTTCTCCATTATTATCGAGCACTTTCTAATAACCTCGTTGGCCTGAACAACCCTACTATTGGCCATTTCTACAGGGTAGCTAGTTTCTAGCCTACTAGGACTCAAATCGAGCAATTGCATAAACTCAGAAGATATAAAGCTATTGTTGGCTCTAGTGTCAAATAATACAGATGCAAAGTGATTATTGAGTAAGTGTGTACCCGTGACAACATTCGGGTCCTGACGGGCATCATTGGCTCCAATGACAAAAGCGCGTCCCCGAGCCATATTCCCTTGGTTTGCCGGGCCTTGATTTCCAGCTATAGCCATCGCCTGTTGCTTGTTGTTCCCTTGTTGACCCGGTGCCCGATTTAGTTTGGGGTACATGTTTCTGTAGTGATTGGGGCTTCCACACTCATAACAGCCCCTGGCATTGCCAGCGGGGTTAACCGCGTTGACTGGTGCGACCATATTCGGCGCTGTTCTGCAGTCTCTTGCTAAATGCCCCGGGCGTCTACAGTTCGCGCACACCCGGCATGGCATAGCTGGGGGATGATGAAAGTTACACCTATCACATTTGGGTTGCGGACCCACATACTCTCGCCTGCCCTGGGTCACGGCCACAAAATTTCTGGTTGTCTTGGCCCTTTTCTCGAATTTCCCGGCACTCGACCGGCTTGTTTCCCCAACATCTTTCCTTTTCTCTGCTCCCCTGCCCAATACCCCTATTCTCACCATCTCATCAGTTAGAGCGCCAGCCTTCAGAATTGCACTCTGGATAGTAGGAGGAGCAGCTGCGGTTACCATTGCCCGGATTTGAGGCGCAAGTCCCCAAATATACCTCTCTATCCTTTTTGATTCCGGGGTGACCAGATGCGGAACCAATCTTGCTAGCTCGTGAAAACGATCAGTGTAAGCTGCGTGCCCAGCCCCCACCATAGCATGATTCTAGAACTCATGCTCAAGTTTTCGCATCTTGTTGAGGGGACAATACTCCTCAGTGATTAGGGCTTTGAACTCATCCCATGACATTTGCATCGCCGATTCTCTTCCTCTAGCTTGAATCTTGGTGTTCCACCAACTTAGTGCCTTGCCCTGTAGTGAGCACATGGCATACTTGATCCTTTGACTATCGAGGCATTCACTGATGTCAATCACTGCCTCCATCTTTTCAAGCCATCTAGTCAGGGCTATGGCTCCACCTTTGCCATCAAACTCTCTCGGTTTACAAGCCACAAATTCCTTGTATGAACATCCCCGTCTAGCATTCACAAGCCCGATCTCATTAAAGATTCCAGTTTCATTACCGGCTGTACCCCCATTCCCGGTCTCCTGATTGATTTCATTCCCAGTCGGGTTCCCATTATCCTCGTTTTCGTTGCCACCATCCCCATGGGGGTGGTGATTCTGAAGAGCATCGCTAACTTGGGCCACGATAGTCGGAATCAGTGCGGCCAACTATTGAGCAATTAAGGCTGCCATATCAGAGTTTCCTGTACCCTGATTGTCGTTGGTAGCACCATCGCTTGTCCTTGGTGCTCTACCTCTGCCCCTGCCCCTGCCCCTCGGGGTTTCACTTCCGCCATTGTTGTTGCGGGTAACTCTTCGAGGCGGCATGTTCTAATCATAAGAATAGTAAATGCATAATTTTTAACCATTGCAAGGCACATTATCCATGTCACATTATGGTCTAACATTTTGGGTTCATACCATACTTATGGTTATCACACATCGCATACACATCGTGTAATTCTCACACCATGTATAGGAAATGTCCAAACAGTAGTCCATCATAACAATGGCATATCCATGCATGAAATCAAGTTTAGTCTAGCAGAGGTTGCCTATTTCCTCCACTTTCGAGGTCTCAAACATAACCTCCTCGGGGTAAATCCCAGTGTCTAAGGTCAAGCGCAATAGCACGATCTATGAAGTTCTCTTCGGGTTCAATACCCGAATTTGATAAAACAACTTTGTGCGTAGAAGGAAATGGAAGATTCAATAGAAGCATCCCATAAAGAGTGAGCACAAGGGCTCCCTCACAGGGTGAAAAGGTCATAAAACAGATAGATAAACGAACAAGTGATGAGGAACACGTATGAGATATAAAATGCACACAACCCTAGCATGCAAATCTACATGAAGGTTCCTAGGTTATAGTCTAGGTCAAGTGTATTGCCTAATTCTCTATAACCAATGGCTCTGATACCAGTCTGTCACACCCCCGCTAAGAGCGGAAACACAAGGGCGTAACGAGACGGGATCGTCATAACACATGGTAAATGATAGAGATGCAATATATTAAATGATAACAAGCGTGTCATGACGACACCCGACAACAAGGGGACTTGTGTCGTGTTTAGTCAGTGTCCACGACAACATAGCCATATGACAGGATCAGTGATCTCAAGTTTGATGGATTAGAGTGTAACGCAGCGGAATAAGAACAAGAATTAGACAAATTATAGCAAGAATTTGATATTCGTATGCATTAAGAACAAATACGGTTGTAAAGAGAGAATATATTTCTGTGAAAAGGAATGTTTCAATAATATCAAATGTTTCTGCTCAATCATTCACTTATTACAATAAGGTTGACACTCCTTATATAGAGTGCAATCACTGCTGATATCACGGGATAGTGACATCTGGCAGATTTATTACAAAAATAACTAAAACTTAACAAACTACTGAGAACATATCAGAGTGCTAAGTATAAAACATAAAACTACTGATACGAAACTACTGAAACTACAACGACTGAAGAACAAGCTCTTCAGTCATTTTACAAAACTACTGAAAGGAAAAACATAAAACTACTGAAAGAAAACCGTCACAACTACTGAAGAAGACCTCATCAGCTGTTGTGACAACGACTGATACTTGGTCTTCAGCACTTGTCTTCAGACTTTGTCTTCAGCACTTGTGTCTTCAGACTTTGTCTGCAGCACTTGTCTTCAGACTTTGTCTTCAGCACTTGTGTCTTCAGACTTTGTCTTCAGCACTTGTGTCTTCAGACTTTGTCTTCAGCACTTGTCTTCAGACTTTGTCTTCAGCACTTGTGTCTTCAGACTTTGTCTTCAGCTGTTGTGGACTTCAGCAGTTGTTGTGACGTCTGTGGGACTTAAGGTTTTTCTGATCCGGCTCATTGGTTCTTTTGGTCCAACACCATAAGCATAAGCAACCAAATGATCACACAAATACGAATATCAACATTGTAATGTATTTTTCCCACAACCCGGGAACAAGTAGAAAAGGAGTAATATTGTTCGAAAGAGACTACATCAAATGTTTTCAAAATAACAAGTTTTGCCCGAAAATGCATCCTAGGGTCTCCACTAAGGCAGCACACCTAGATCTTCAGCTAGTATGATCACCTGAAAAGATATGCTCAAATGGTCAACAAAATTGTTGGTGAGCTCGCAGGTTTAAAATGTAAATAAGTATTGATGCTGTATAAAGTTGTTGCAAAATACCATGCATACAGTTATAAGTAAGCAAAATCACATGACAAGAGCTTTACAACCAAACCTAACGATGTACACAAAAAATCTTGTTGGATTATACTCACCCAAGGCCCGTTCCTGGCATCTATTGGTACTAAGTAGTATACCAACACGAGGGTGGGGGTTTCAACCCAAGTAGTACCACAAATACCTATCCGTCGGTTCCCACACTGGAATTAAATGGTTGTAAGAAAGAACCACAAAGCAGACTCCAGCATGTATCAGTTAAGTACTCACAAAACGGTAGCACGTTGATTCCATGTATGTATATTGTATGTATGTTGTACAACATCAAAACGGGTGAGCATACTTTTCCCCCATGTTTGTAAATGTTTGTAAAGTAGTATAAGCATAAAAAGGGGCCACGAAACTCACATGTTAAGTGGTAGTATGAAGGGTCAAGTTCCCAATGGTTGAATGCAATGAACAGTCAAACACCTATTGACAGTTATTGTTTAGCATAAATGATATGTATAAAGCAAGTAGAAATGTTTGGTTGGTTCGGGTTGTATCGGTTCGGTCGTGGGTAACACACACTCAAGCGGACACACGTATCAGACCTTATGTAGATCCAAGTATTAAGAGTGTTCGTCATTGCTAATGACATCCGTATGACAATCCCATTGTTATAAAAGATAGTACTTGTTAAATATTTGTAGTCCCAAATGGATTGTCGATAATTTCAAAATGTTAGGTTGATTTAAATTGAAATAGTATGTGCTTGTTGATAGCGTTGACTTTAATCTTTGTGGTCAAGTAATGACACTTTTACTGATGTTACCTTATCATCACAAGAAATTCAGAAAGGGAATTCACACATACACGCATCATCAGTCACGCAACATGACCAGACGCTCGACTCAACACTCCATTCGTACGAATCAACCTTCAATCGTACAAATCAGCTTCATTGGCACGATTGAACATTCATTCGTACGACTGGCATTCAGTCGTACCACACAACACCCAATCGCACGACTTAACCACCATACGCACGAATAAACCTTCATTCGTACGAACCAACTTCATTCGTACGACTGAACCTTCATTCGTACGATTGGACTTCAGTCGTGCGATAGACACACAGTCGCATGCATTCATTCGGTCGTAGGACTCAATCGCACACCACATTCATCCGCATTGACTCAATCGCACACAACATTCATCCGCATTGACTCAATTGCACACAAGACTTGATCGCATGACTCAGTCGCATGACATCCCCAGTCGCATGACTCAGTCGCCCGAATGACACAGTCGCATGACTCAGTCGCACGACTCACCCAGTCACACGGCTCAGTCGCCTGACTGACCCAGTCCCCTGAACTGCAGGTTCGCGACTGCTGAAGTGCAGAGCAGCCTTCGGCCACCCCGAGCACTGGTTTTACACAACATGGACTTCCAGAATCACACAACTAACACACACAAACAAGAAGCACACGCAGAAAGTCATCACACACACCCACACGACCTCTTGTGTTCGGGTTGACCCGAACACCCGAAACGCCATAAATGGGCAGCAATAAAACAAGCAAGAAATGGACAACCAAGGTCGTCTACCTACAAGGATGGAGTAGACTAGGTTGTAGATGACGTTTAGACGACAAAAACAAGACCAAATGGAGTGTTTTTGGTACAAAAGTGAAGAAGATAGGTGGTGAAGAAGAAAATGGAGAAGTGAAGTAGATGAAGAAAATGGCTGGGAATGGGGTTTTTATACCCATCCCAAGTTTGCAAAATGTCAATTTAGTCCCTGCACTTAGCCCCCGACTTTCCAAAGTTTGTTTTGGTTGAAAATGACTTTAAGTGTGTTTGTTATATTAATGTTAAAAGTGTGTTTAATGGTAATTGATGGCTTCAAATGGTTTTATTAATGACAATGGTTATAATTAAAAATGATATATTTGGTGATAATGGTGATTAAATTTATAAAAGGTTTAGGATTAGCACACATTTACGGAGGAAGTACAGGCACAAGGGTAATAAAGCAAACATGATTTCTTATAACAGGAGTTCATGAAGAAGAGGAAGAATAATTAAAATAATTCTATGGTTAGTTATGTTGTTCGACGGACCTTAAGGTGACGGATGTCACAAAAGTTTAGTTTTTCCGGCATACGACAAATAGGGTTTGTGAAAATTTGAGTTTTTGCGGCCAAAAACATGTTTAACATATGAATTTTGAAACTCAGCAGGTTCAGTCGCACGATTGGCTCAATCGCACGACTGAGTTCATTCGCATTCCCCAAACGCACGATTGGACTGATTCGTACCCTCATTCGTACGACTGAGAACCCTATTCAGACTGTTCAACCGCATTAGTTCATTCGGACGGCTGACTCATCCGCATTTGTTCAGTCACACGATTGAACCATTCGCCTAGTTCAATCGCCTGAATAAGCCCAATCGCATACCTTCATTCGCACACATAAACAGTTTGTTTAATAGTAAAGTTAAGTGAAATGGAGGACCAGTATTCAGCATACATAGCAAGTAGAGACACTTGTATTCAAAATCTATTGCTATTGGAGAACGAAGTGGGAATTCATAATAATCCCCCGAAGATTATCATGTTAGACGACTACCACATTGGAAGCAACGTTTCGAAATCAACTTAAATAGAGTAGATACAAATTTATGGGAGGCAATAGAGTCGGGGTACAGCATGCCAGTAGGAGCTGATGGTGTCAAACTTATGTTAAGTGGCATGTATGATGCACAAAAGGTGAAACACAAAGCTGAGAAGAAAGTCTATGCTTTGCTTACCCAGTCTATTCCAAAGGATATCTTCCATCAGTACTCGGCGTATACTCAAGCAAAGAAATTATAGGATGCATTGGAGAAGTGGTATGACCGGAATGCTTCACTGAAGGCTATTAAGGCCAAATCTTTGAAGAAGGAGTTTGACAACTTCTCTTCAATGGGAAAGGAAAGCTTGGATGACATGATCGACATATTCTACCATTTGATGAGTGAGATGCACACTCACGGAGTTACTACATCTATGATGGATAAGGTATCCAACTTTGCTCATGTACTACCGGAGAAATGGGCTTCATTTCTTTCAAATCTTAGACAGAATGGGATGCTCTTGAAGTTAGATATAAATGACTTCATTTTGAAACTGAGAGAGGAGGAACTAAGGATGAAGTATAGAGCCCAAAAGGCCAACTATGATCAGAATCCACGCTTTACAACGTGGCTCCTCAGGCCAAGACATCTGGAGCACCATTGCAGACTACCTTCGTGTCAAGCTCATCTGGTCCAGCACAAGCATCTACTTCAGGGTCCGAAATGTCAGGATCATCTAGGACCCAGTATATCATACCCGAAGCCAATGCAGCAAAACTGAAGATGATAACTTCGGTAATGTGATTGTAGAGGTGGCCAAAGAACATATGGACCTCATAGTTGCAGTAGTCCACTCCTATGATGGACTAATTGCTGCAAATATAGGAAATTACCACCTAGCTGATGAGGATTATGAACAGGTGAATGAGATGGAATTGGAACTGTTGGATATAATGTGGGCCTTGGCAAGTGATATCCGACGAGCTAAGACGTTTATCAAAAAGATTGGACAGAACTTGGTTGCAACCAAGGACACAACCTTTGGCTTTGACAAGTCAAATGTAACCAGTTTCAACTGTGGTGAGAAAGGGGCACTTCAAACGGGAGTGTGTGAAGCCAAAGAAGACTAGAAATGGCAATCCTTTCTCATCCTTTAATCGTCAGGACAAAGCCATGTCTAGTAGTTCTACTTCATCAAGCATGGATCCTAAAGCCTTGACTGCTAACGAGGATGAAGGACAGGACTGGAGCTTTCGGTTTGTTTCCTCGGGAGAGTCCAACATAGCTAGTGTGGAGGACATTGATGATGATTCCGCTAGTGAGGGAGACATAGCAGTAGAGCTCAAGATGTCCAACTCTGAAGACACTGCACATGTGGTCAACCATCTACCTGAAGAAGGAAAATTTGCATCAACTTCAGAATCACCAGAACCAGAGACAATAGATTCTGCACAAATGGCTGATTCCTCTTCAACATCTCAGGTAAGTACTACTGACTAGTTGTTTAATAATCATGCTTGTTCTGATTGTAATAAATTTAGAGAAAGCATAGATTTAAAATTTGCTAGGTTATTAGATCATAATGATAGCTTACTAAAGGATTTGGAACTGTGAACTGAATCTAATAGAGTTTTAAAACAAAATGAGCACAGTTACAAGGAAAAGATAGACCTTTTGAACAAACAACATTAGGTACTATCTTAACTTCCTAGAGGACACTAAGAAGCAGAAAGCAGTTTTAGAAGTAGAAGTCAACTCCTTAAAACAAAAACTGCATAGTTGGACAAGCTCGTCTCATATTGTCCAACACTTAGTGAGAGAGAGAAACAATAGGGAGGGATTGGGATACAAAGTGGTTCCGCCACCACCTGAGACCTTGATGCACACCAAAAGTAAACCAATTAATAATAACCCCATCAAGGATCATGTGGTGACCACTCCTCTTGTTAGTGACCCAGATTGCATCAGTAAAACAATTGACTCTGGCACTAAACAAAAGGAGTCCACTTCAAAGGCAAAAGGAAATATTCCTTGTGTTAACCTGGAAAAAGAGTTTCAAAAGGTCAATTTAAAGTCAGGTTCAAACAAAGTCAAATCAAAACCCAAAAAGACTATTAAACCTAATCAATCACGAGTATCATGTCAAAGTCCAGGTAAACAAGAAATAAAAGATGTGAAACCAGGTAAAGAAATTAAGTTTGTAAAACCCGACTATACATCTAACAAAGAAGTGTCTCCATCTAAACAAAATAAGGTCATCCATGTGACACCTACATCTCCACAAAAACATTTAAACCGTAAAGTTGAAAGCAGATCCTGCTACAATTGTGGAGAGTATGGTCATATTGCGTCTAATTGTCCTTATTATTAGACACCAAGGAAGAAAGTTGAACTTCCTGCATCTAAAACTAGATCTTTTAAGAGGAACTCAGTGATGCCTCCTAAAATGGATAGTGAATCCAAAGTTCAACCCATCAGCTAGTTGTCTGTTTATCATAAACAGGCCTTACACAAAGCTGGTCTATGGAAAGAAAAATCTACCTCAGCATCTGAAAATGAGAACAAACAGACATCTGAGCTTCCCTCAACCTCAATGGTCAATGGGTTGAGTTTATATTATGTGATGCCTCGGGGAAACCCATGACAGTGAAGGCTTGGGTTCCTAACATTAACTAATGTTTTCATTGAATGTGCAGGGTGTTCGCTATAGTGCTGAGACTAACACGTGGATTGTAGATAGCGAAGCATCCAGGCACATGACGGGAAACAAAGCTCTTTTATCAAACGTCAGACAAATCAAAGGATGGCATGTTTTATTTGCTGGAAACAAAGGTGGGTATATCACAGCCCAAGGAGAAGTAGGAAATGAGAAAGTTAAGTTTGACAAGGTAAACTATGTCCAACAATTATGAAATAACTTACTTTCTGTTTCTCAAATATGTGATAAAGGCTTCAAAGTAGTCTTTGACAACAAGAAGTGCTACGTTCGGAAGAAGGACTACGTGATACCGGAGGACCAAGTTCTAACGTCAGCTTCAAGATATAATGATCTTTATGTTTTGGATCTTTCAAAGGCCTCCACAACGGATCGTGAAGTTCAGTGCTTCTTGTCCAAAGCTACTGAAAAGGATTCCATCTCATGGTATAGGAGAATGGGACACATAAATCCAAGGAAGATGAATCACTTGATCCAGAATGGTCTAATGAGGGGAGTGAACATCAAAAGCTTTCAACTCCTAGATTTCTGTATTGCGTGCAAGAAGGGCAAACAGGCAAAGAAGTTTCATAAGGAAAAGAAAGTTCATTCCATAAAACTACCTCTTGAGCTTCTTCACATGGATCTGTTTGGTCCAGTCAGTACAAGAAGCATCGCAAGCGACTTGTACTGCTACGTAGTTACTGATGACTACTCAAGATTCTCTTGGGTAATGTTTCTGAAATCCAAATCAGAAACATTTGAATTCTTCAAGGAATTAGTAACTACATTGGAATCCCTATACAAGCTGAAAGTAAGACAAGTGCACTCAGACAACAGAACTGAGTTCAAAGATCAGTTGATGGAGGCCTACTGCAAGGAAAAGGGAATTATGCATCAATTTACTTCTGCCTACACTCCTCAGATGAACGGTGTTGCTGAATGGAAGAATCGCAACTTGATAGAGACCGCACAGACTATGCTCGCAGACTCGAAACTGGCTATTCAATTCTCGAATGAGGCAGCTGCAAATGCATGTTATACGCTCAATCGAGTTCTGGTAGTTAAACGCCATGGAAAAACGTGCTACGAGTTACTACAACGACGTAAACCTAACTAAGAGTATCTCAAGCCATTTGGTGCTCCGTGCACCTTTCTGAAGAAGACTCAGGAGGGAAAATTCTACGAGAAGGTTGATGAAGGGATTTTTCTAGGATATAGCATACAAAACAAGAGAGTTTACAACAACTCAACGGGTCAAGTAGAGGTGTGGTGTAATGTTGATGTTCAGAGATACACCACACCACCTACTGGAAAAGGGCATGCTTACTTCTTTGACTATGATGGATTCTTCAAGTCCTTCAACATACCTCTCTCCACTTCTAAAGAGAGTTAGCAAACAAGATGATGTACGATGTCATGAACACACCATCTCAAGATTCAACACCATCTGGTTCACAAAGTCAATCATCTATCAACTCAAGGGGAGCACTTGATCTGAGTGACTCTTCCTCTGATGAAGAAAATGTGGAAAATGATCAGAACAACCAGGATGAACAGGTTCCGACTACCATAAGTCCACAAGCATCTGACAGTGATGCATCTGAGCCTTCTAAACCTTAGACTCCTATTGCCTCAGATCCAGAACCAAATGTTCACAATCTTGATTCTGAGGTGGTTGTTCGAACAACTCCCAGCTCATGCCTAAACGTCTATCATCCGTTGGATAATGTCATAGGAGATGTGAGATCAGGAGTTCAGATCAGAAATCAGTTGTACTCAGCTTATTATGCCTCTGTGATGGAAAATGCATACCTTCACGATGGTTCCTATCGTTGCTTTGTGTCTCAGTTTGAGCCAAAGTATGTTAGTGAAGCCTTGAATGATAAGGCATGGGTGAGTGCCATGCAAGAAGAACTTCTTCACTTCAAGAAGTTGGGTGTATGGACTCTAGTGGATTGACCTAAAGGTGCTAAGGTTATTGGCACCAAATGGGTCTTGAAATGCAAGAAAGATGATCAAGGAGTGATCATCAGAAACAAGGCTTGGCTTGTTGTTAAGGGATTTCAACAAGTTGAGGGTATTGACTACAATGAAGTGTTTGCACCCGTGGCAAGAATGGAAGCAATCCACATCTTCCTTGCCTATGCATCGTATTTTGAAGATCAAAGTATATCAACTAGATGTGAAGAGTGCGTTCTTCATGGTGATATCCGAAAGACAGTGTATGTCAGTCAACCTGAGGGATCTGAGAATCCATATCATCAGGACAAAGTTTACAAACTCGACAAGGCGCTATACGGGCTTCATCAAGCTTCGAGGGCCTGGTATGAGAAGCTCTCGATGCATCTTGTGAAACATGGTTTTTGTAGGGGAGTCATTGACTGTACATTGTTTATCAAAGAAAAAGATGGGGATTTACTGCTGGTATAAATCTATGTTGATGACATAATCTTCGGTTCCAAGAATGAAGAATTATGTAAAGAGTTTGAGGCAGTAATGAAGGCGAAGTTTAACATGAGTGCAATGGGAGAGATAAAGTTCTTTCTCGGGTTACAGGTGGATCAGACACCAAATGGGATTTTCCTACATCAAACCAAGTATGTAGGTGAAATTCTTTGTCGGTTTGACATGGAGAATGCTTCTACAGCTGGAACTCCACTTGCTACAAACCATGATGTAGCACCCAACGAGAATGGTGATCTGGTAGATGCCACTATATACCGAGGGATGATTGGATCTCTCATGTATCTCACTGCCTCACGACCTGATATCATGTATGCTACATGTTATGTTCATGATATCAGGCAAAGCCTAAGGTGAACCATTTTATTGGGGTCGAAAGGATTTTTCGTTATGTGAAGGGTACACCCACACTTGGGTTGTGGTATCCTCATGATGATGACTTTGAGCTTACGACGTATAGTGACTCGGATTACGGTGGCTGCAAGATGAACTACAAGTCTACATTAGCAGGGTGTCAGTTCTTTGGGAGAAGATTAGTAACCTGGCAGTGTAAGAAGCAGACCTCGGTTGCATTGTCAACCTGTGAAGCCGAATACGTTGCTCTTGCACGTTGCTGTTCACAAATCATATGGATTCAACAGCAAATGTGAGATTACGGTTTGAAATTCTTTTCTACTCCTATCTTTGTTGATAACTCTGCTGCTATTGCAGTCACTAAAAACCCGGTCCAACATCCTAAGACCAAACACATCCCAATTAAATATCACTTTATACGTGATTGCTTTGAAAAGAACTTAATCGATGTGGTAAAAATAAACACAGATTTTCAACGCGCTGACCTCTATACAAAGGCTTTTGATAAACCACGTTTTCTATATCTGTTAGAGGTCAACGGTGTTAAAAAGAAAAGTGAGGTCATTCCTGAAGATGACCATGTGTAGTCCGATGTGTCGTGTAACTTTACTTTTCAAATTTTAATTTATTTGCTTAATTTTAAGTTGGTAAATTAAAACTGGTCTTATTGTATGTCAATTAAAATCCAAAAACGCTAATCCATTACGGTTTTAAAAGTGTAGGGGGAGAATAGGTTTACACAGTATATAAAAAAAGAGGGGAAGGAGAGGTAGCTGATAGAAATAGATTGTATGTGTGATACCAAATTAATCTTTGGAATATGATAGTACACAGGAGAGAACCATTTGGGACTTTAAAAAAATTAAATTGAAAAAGATGCAAAGCTCAAGTATAAGTCTGTGTACTCTGAGCAATATAAAAGGAAATATGATAGACAAACTACCTACTACTTAGGTAACACAAAGAAAGAAGACCTAGAGGTTGCTAGACCACAGATGATATGTCGGTAGATTCAACACATAGATAACTAGACCTTTTTGGTGATCTCAAGATTAAACTAAAATGTTTGACTAGCTATGGGTAACACCTTATCCCTGGTTAACACAATCAACAAGATTCCAATAAGGGGTGACGAGCAAGATAAACGCCACGAATGTGTGAGTAAGATCAAAGCATGAGCAAAAGCACATAAAAAATGCAAACACAATCAAACTGATAACCTATGTTGTTGGTGAGATCTGTGCAAAAAGAATGAAATTTCTCAAACAAGAAGATAGGTTATGTGCCTGCTGTGCAGTGGCACTGACTTGAGGATAAGCATAACCTATATATTCTAGAATTGATTGTTGTTTGCCGCCTCTCTGCTGTGCGGTGGCACTGACGGAGACTTGGCTTCTCTTTGAAAGTTCTATGAATAGTATCTTCTGAATACTACCCTGAGACCACTCAAAAATCTCCTGAGAATGTTGATTACCATATAGGTGTGGGATCCACAAATGCTTGTTGAAATAAACAAACCTTAAACTGCCACCAAACTATGTTGAAAGTCTGTGTATGGATTTAAGAGGGCTAGTATACTAACAATCATTATGGCTACAATTCTTGAATGTTCAAATCAGTGTGGGAACCTGAGAGTACTAGCATGATTTCCTAGCTTTGCTAACTGACTCTAGATGAAAAACAAGAATAGAGCATCAAAGCTTTGCTAACTGTCACCAATCTGTGTTAAGTCTGTGTATGGATTTAAGAGGACAATGTACTAACAATCATTGTGGCTATAATTCTTGAAAGTTCAAACTAGTGTGGGGACCTAATAGTACTAGTATGATTTCCTAAATTTGCTAAATGACTCTAGATGAAAAACAAGAAAAGAGCATCAAAGGTTTTAGATAACTTGTCCTGAATGATTTGAATATCTTGTATGATCCAAATTGAATTGGTCCATGTATGGTTTAAATAAATTGAAGCTGCCTTTTCAGAAAAATAATTTCTTAGATTTACATCTTAGGATTTAACCCTCACAAAAACACAAAAACATGTCTTAGTTGTAAGCTTCAGTTTTATTTCTTTTATTTCTGTATAAAGTTTGTCAATTTCAGTTTGTTCAATATCGGACTATGTCATAGAAGTTGATAGGGAACCTTATCATCTAAACGGTCACGTCTGAGGTGACAACATGTGTTTTCAAATAAAAAGGGGTCACATCTGAGGTGAAAAAATGTTCTAAAAAGGATCACGTCTGAGGTGATCACCGGATTTTCTAGATAAAATGATCATGTCTGAGATGATCAAACGCTCATAATGTTTAATGAAAAGATAAAAGTGTGGGATGGTCAAAAAGTCAAAATCATGAGTATGATCCATTCGCACGACTGCACCATAAGTATGGACCAGTTGTACGATTGGAGGATACGAATGTGCCCAAACACACGATTAACCCACACGTTTGGGACATATATGTGATTGGACCATCAGGATGTGCAAATCGTATGGATTAAGGTGACCGAATGACCAAGTCGCACGACTGACTACTAGTCGCACGACTGAAGGTGACCGAATGTGCTAGTCGCACGACTGATCTTCAGTTGCACGAAACAACTATGCGACTGGACTCAGTCGCACGACTACGGGAAACCCTAGTATAAATCGAGGGGATTGGGTCACAGTCATTCATCACTCCCAAATCGCCCTAATTCGCACGAACCATCTTTACTCTGCCAAATTTTCGTTTGATCATTCTATAACATTGATTGTTGTTTACTGACGATTTACACTGATTATACAGGTATAATGCGGTGCAATCCACCCAAATTTCAGTTAATAAAGGGCAAAAGAGTTCTTTTTTTGGTAAGATTTTGAAAGACATAGTCCCATAAACAGTGTTCAATTTGATTCCAAAATCAAGATATTCGGCCCTAACCAAGAACCGAGACTTGTTTGGACAAATAACCTAACAAAACTAAGTAAAGTATTCAAATCAAAGTTATTAGGTGCTAAATAGAGTGATTGCAAGTCTGATGAACCAAAACACGATGTCTAATCTTAAGAATTGGTCTAAACTTGAATTTGAATTGAACAGTTAGTCTGTCATGCGAATGGACAATCTGATGAACTTCAGTCACACAACTGAAAGGGGCGAATGGCCAAATTGCATAGCTAAACCATGTGTATGAGTTCAGTCACACGACTAGGGTAATCGCATGAGATAGCATGCATATGAGCTTAGTTGCATGTTAAGTCATACGTATGAGGTCATTCGCACGACTTGATCTCAGTGGGACAATGCCATTCGCACGACAGAATAGAGAATTTCTTATTCAAATGATTAAGTTTATTACTTATTGACTGACACTAACGTTTATATTCATTGTGTAGCATATGGCTAGTCGCTAGACTATGAGCACTAAGCACAACATCTGTGCTCATCTGGATTTGACATCCAGAAATGCATTAGACTTTTCTGGCATTATCGCATTTCTACAGAGATCGAGGATCTCTCATTCCATCTCGACCCCTTGTACACCATACCGCTCGATTCAGCAAGCTTTCTGGGAAAGCGCTATGGTGGATAGATCCTCTGAGCCCCGTTGCATCAGGAGCTCGATATTTGGAGAGTCAATTGAGATCACTAAGGATGATCTTCGGACAGTTCTCAAGTTTAGGGATGATACTGACTGTCCCACCAGATTACACCCTCTTACTGTTCGAGGATGTTTCTTGCGAGCTAAGTACTCTGGGGACATCAATGCAGGGGTGCTCAACAAGAGCACCCTGTGCCCCCAATTAAGTACCTCACCCATGTGCTGCTGAAGTGTATAGCGTCATAGAAAGCAGGGTTCGACGAGCTCTCAAATCAGATTCACAACGGTTATGCAGTGTTGGTGCTGAACCACCCATTCAGCTTCTCCAAGATGATCTTCGCCTATCTGGTGGAGAACATTGAGGGGAAAGGGAAGGAGAGGTTCTACATGTACCCTCGATTCATCCAGATGATTATTGATAAGAAACTATCTTCTCCGCTTAAGGAAAAGGAGGAAGCTATAGTTCTTGAGGTGATGGACACACCACATTGGGTCATATGATGGTTTATAGGGGGAAGCAGGTAAAGCCCCCTGTAAGGAGACTATTCGGGCATCTGGCCCGGAAGGATTACATGGTGCCGGCTAGGCGTAAATGGCGCCACGCGGACAGTGATTTAGAGGTTCAGCAGTTACAGCTCCTGGAGGATGACTCAGACGACGACGACGATAGCGGTGATAGTGGAGATGCAGGGCCCACTCAACCAAGGGCCTCCACTGCTGATATAGCATCTCCGGCATCTACCCATGATGGAGCAGAGGCTACAGGATTCCATCAGGACTTCATACCTGATGAGGAAGAGGAGTTGGATGAGGAGCCTCTGACTTGAATGGTGGGCAGCAAGGTTGTTGCCACCGAGCGAGGGCTCCGGGCGGTTGGTGAACGCCCGGTAGATCGGGAGAGATTGACACGGATCCTAGCTTTGCTCCCAATCAGCCAAGCCATGTTCCAAAGGGAGCATCCACCTCGAAAGGATCGAGGAAGAAAAGGATGGCTCAGCCCCACGACTTGAAGAAGAAGAAGAGAAGACTAACCTTCATAATCACCACCACTACTACCACCACTACCACCACTCCACCTTCCACCATTCACACCCACACTACCACCACCTTCACTATATTACCCCCAATCTTCACCACTGCCACCACCACCACCACTATCCATCCAACTGCACCATCATCGTCCTCTCCATATACATCTGGATCACCTCTACCTCCCTTTGGGGTAGAGGAACAGCTGTGAGCGCTGAACCGTATGGTGATGCGTCTGTTAGTGGCCGATGATATGAATACTGCACAGATTCGTCAGTTACTAGATCTTACTGCTACATAATATCAGGAGATTTCTGAGCAGGCTCGATTGATTGATCAGCAGGCTCAGTAGATGTCTCAGCTCCAGGAGCAACATGCCAAGAAGATTGAGGAGCTGGAGGCTGCAAACAAGACTATCTTGCTAAAGCTCAAAGGATCCAAAGAAGAGCCATTGAAGATAGGAGAAGGAGACGGAGATGATGATGATGATAATGAGAGTGATGATGATGATGATGGTGATGATCACGAGGGTTATACTAATGTAGATGTGGATGATGATGAAGACCATTCTTCTGCTGCGGGTGCCACATATGCTAGCGAACAGAAGACCAAAGTGACTCAAGATCAGGGTGCCTCCACATCCGCCCTGGTAGCAAAAGAGCAGAGGATACATGATAATAGTAATATTTAGTTATTTACTATATTCAAATCATATGTATTCGAATCTTGTGTCTCACTATCTTAATGAATGTTTATATATTTAATTGTGGTATTTCTATCTTGATTATTAACTAATGATTGTTGTGTTACATGTATAAATCAAGCAGATCCAAACTTTAAGAGGGATGACATGATGTTGCTCCCCTCCAATAGATCAAGAGTCAGCTCACAATGATTCTTGATCTATAGGGTATTGTTAGGAGATCGGTGATGTACACTCCTAAAGAAGGAGAGATCATTCACAATCTCACTGACGAGCAAATTGTAGAAATGTTCAAGCTTAATCCTGATGAGATTGTCAAGGACGCTCCAACTTTTGTAGAAACTAGTGACAACGAGCTGAACGACATTGATGAGACAGAGATCGAGGACGTCACTATAGAGCATTATCCCGAGTACGCTGACAAAGAGGGAAATGTGGTCCCTAATTTGGGTGACTCCCTAGTCGGTGATACATTCGAGATATTAGATAAGACGGAGCAAGAGTCAAAGAAGGTTAAAGAACAAACCCAAACCTCAAACACTGATGTTGATATCAGAAAGGCTGAATGGGCTGCCTGTTTTGAGAAGATCCGAGCCCAACGCGCTGCTCCTAAACAGAATGTCTACATCAAGCTCTATAATGTGAAGAAACATCATAAGGTGTCAGGCAAGATTATTGTGTGGGCCCATTTTGGTGATCTTAATGTATACATAGTGAAGAGAGAGAAAGGTATTGGGTACTTTAGATTCCTGTATGGCCTAAAGTCTCTGCCTGGTTTAGAGTTCAACCAGCTAGCGAAATTGAAATTGTTATACACTGACCCGAGAAAGATGTCAGGCTGGTTTGAGGCTGCTTTGAAGAAAGAGTACCACATGAAGTGGGTCAACTTCAAACCTCAATAACCTACGAGGTATATCAGACGTTCTGAAGTTGATCCCATAACTGGAACGCTAAAGATAGTGCTGAAGTGGAGTCCTCCATGAACAATGTCAAAGATCCCTCTAGGGGAGATGCCACAGGACTTCACTCCTCACATCAAATGGTGGTACTATGATTGGAGAACAGGGGAAGTTGTCATAATTCTAAACAATGAGGGCAGAATGGATACTATCAGGGCATTCGACCTGATGTGGCTTACTAACTTGTCAGCTGACGACGTCTACACTCTATATACGTGACCACTGTTCTATGACACACATGATATTGTACAAGCCCTCCAATTCCAAAATATGATACGGCTTTGCTTTGCATTTGAAATTCATGCAGGAGTCACAAGAGAGGATAAGTACAAGAAGTACGAGGAGGTTATGAAGAAGGTAAGATGATAGATAGATTTAGGTCCAAGGGGGAGTTTGTTGATACAAATATACCTAGATTCGGATCTTAATGTAATATGTCTTGAATGTCTTATGCTTATGTAATGCTTGGGTACTTAATGAAATGAGTATGTTTGGTTGTGATTTATAATGTTTAATATTTCATTAATGAGTTTGTAACGCATATTGACTAGATTATATAGGTTTGTGATTGTTTGAATTGATATGCATAATGTTATAATAATGAATACATTCAAACTTGGTTAAGTGAAGTTCTTATGCGTCCGACTGGACCATGCGCCCCAACAGTGGTCATGCGTCCGAATAACCATGCGATTGAGTGTCCATGCGCCTAAATAGTCCATACGCCTGAACAACTTCTTGCAACTGACTCAGTTGCACGACTGAACACTCAGTCGTGCAAATGGATCAACCGCATGGCTCAATCGCACGAATGAACCATGAAAATGGTTCAGTCGCATGAATGAGTAACCCTGACCTATAAGTACCACCTAATTCATGGAAAAACATAAGCATTGTACACACTTCGACTCTAGACGTACCCTAGCCGTCCAGAAACCTCTAAGATTGTACTCCAAGTTCATAGATCACATTAGATCGATTCCTAATCGATTCTTAATGTTAGATTCAATCACAAACTGTTTCTACGTGTGTTCTCACTAATTGGATCGCCAATCAAATAGGATTCCGCACTATTTGGTTCGACATACACGTTAATCAGTTAGTACATCGTCCTATACACGATCCTAACAATGGCCATACTCATGGACCATACACATGAGTACATCATGCTTATGGACCAGTGGCATGACTGAACCAGGAGACTGGATCAGCTGCACGATTTAGACATAAGATTGACTTAGTCGCACGACTGGACCTTCAGTCGTGCGTATGGATCAATCGTATGATTTAGTCGCACGACTGAACCATGCTAATGGTTCAGTCATACTAATGGAAGACCCTAACCTAAAAATACCACTTAATTCATGGAAAAATAGGGGAATTCAAAACACTTGATACTCTTACAAACCCTAGCCGTTTATAACGTCCAAAGAAGCCTGTCCAAGTTCATAGATCATTTCTGATCTATCTCTATTCCTTCATAACATTTATTTCAATCATATATTGATCGGGTAATTGTTCTCACTGATTGGATCACCAATCAAATAGGATTCTGTACTATTTGATTCGGTATAAACGCAGAATTTGTTGTTATTCTATACGTACATGGTCCTGACATTTCTGCTAAGAGACCCATGTTGTCTTGGGCATTTGCTACTAACCCAGACAGATGGTATGTCACTAGAGTTCAAGGGGGTCAAGATGTGTATTTTTGGTGAAACATACTTCACATTCCTTTTCATGATCTCTATGACATGAGAAGGTACTTTGAAAGTCTGAGGAATCCTAACCAACTAATGATGAAAAGAACGGTATTGATTTTAATTAGTACTACCAATAGATGAAGATCAAGATTCAATGTTCTCCTTTATTTTAGGTAGCATCAGCCTAGGGGGAGTTTGTAAGGATTACACTTTGAGGAATTTCACTAAGGAATTTCAAGGATGACTACAACCAAAGAGCTCTCAACATATGTGTGAAGTACTAGAAATTTACTTCAGAAGATTTGATATAACTCAAGGAATTTCACTAAGTAATATATATTTTGAAGCCAAAAAACCAAATCTTCTGAAGCCAAAGATGAAATCTTGCGAAGCTTCAAGACATAGTATTTCAAAGCCAAGAGACTGATTTTTTCTAAAGTTAGAGAAGACATGCTTTCTCTAACTTACTTTTGACAAAGACTAAATGACTTTTCACTGTCATCCCTAAGGACTCACCCCTTACATAAGTTGGTGAAAAGTCCATACTTTTTTCAGTTATAGATTAAGGTCTTAGAGTCAATAACTTTCTACTTTCGTACATTTATCCTTTTTGTATTAGAAAAGGATGTGAGTTATGGCATGTCAAAGCCACTAGTTAAAAGAGCCTTTTGATGATGAAAAAAGGACCCATCATCACCTTTGAAAACATAAAATCATGGAGCAAACGCATTGAAGGCTTTATTAGGTACCAAGACAACAAGATGGGGAAGTCTATCACCAATGGCCTATAAAAGCATAAAAGTTGCAGCACCAGTTGGAAATGATGCTATGATAAAGAAGGCTATTGAAGACTATTCTAATGAAGACAACAAGCAGCTACATATCTATAATAAAGCAATGACTGTTCTTATGACTGCCATACCCAACTCCATCATGGTGGGATTCTAGCATTGCTAGTCAGCCAAAGAACTCTTTGATGCTTTGACGCAAATGTACTGTGGCTCCAATGACTACAAGAAAGATTCCCCAAAGAAAAAATATGAAAACCTCACTTATATTGTTGGAGAGACCTTTAGCCAGCAATACTTTAAGTACATGGATCTTATTTCATCACTTTAGTCAGTAGGAGTGACTATTGAGATGAGAGATCTTGTAAGAATGTTCATGAGTGCACTTCCAAATGAGTGCACTTTCTACTGTGTCTCTATCAAGAGGATAGAGAACTTAAAATCTCTCGGATGACTCAACTATAACATCCTTGATGGATACCATGTAGGGACAGAAAACAAGAAAGGTCACCAGATGAGTAGACCTTCAAACCTTACTTGTTTCAAGGCTTTAATGATTGTTGAAGGCTCAAGACCCCTCAACCTCATCATTACCTAACTTACTCTTAGCAGCCATCATGTTCTTTTAGTCCAGACTTATCTTTCTTGAGACTCCAAGTTCTTAAGATGTTCAGTCAAGTCCTTTCCAGGACAGCTATGCCTTTGTCTCATGAAATGGACATTCTAATAACTTTCAATTTTTCTTTGATGGTCTAGAAAGTTATTGCCCAGAAATGAACAATGTCCAACAAATGGCTCTGCTAACTTACGGAGCGAAGAAGTTCTTTAAGAAAATTGGAAGGATATTTACCCAAAACACAACTTTAACACTCGGTTATTTTATTTAGAGTCAAAGAAAGAAAGAATAAAGTGAAGAAAAAGAAAGAAAAATATTTTACCCAAGTTGAGGGGAAAAAGTGTCAAAACGACAAAAGGTTTGAAAAAGTGGGTGTACAAGGTGATGGCCCCCATCACTCTTCCTACACCCACACAATTCTCAGATTCTAGGGAGAGAGTGTGACAGAACCAAAAAAGTTTCGGTCATTGAATAACAGGAAGAATGAGTTCGAATTCAAGGTAAGAATTTTTGGTTTTTGAGTATTCTTCACTGGTTTTATCCTCGGGTGTATGCTTATGTATGTTTGTGTGTGTTCGGGTGTGTGTTTTTGGTGGGTTTTAGGTGATGAACCTTCTACAAACGGGTTTTGAAGGAAGTCTTACTCGAAGAGGCTGTTGAGGTTAGTTCTAGAACCCCTCTTTTATATGTTTTAACTAATTTTAGGGCTGGAAATGCATGAATGTATGTTTTTATAAAACTGGGTTTCATACCCGTATGTTTGAATGTGTGTATGTTGCGGGTATGGTGTGATTTTGGACTGTGTTCATGCTTGATGATGTTATGGTTGTGTTTCTAAGGCTTAGAATCTATGATTTAAGCTTAGAACAGGATAGATGAGGTTTGGGGACTGAATCTAATGAACAGTGTGTCCTAGGCTGCTCATGCGCCCAAGTAGTAGTTCATACGCCTAAGTTTAGAAAAACTGCTTAAGTGTAAAAAATGCGGATGAGTAAGTCATGCGACTGAACAAATGCGGATGAGTAAGTCATGCGAATGAACAAATGCAGATGAGTAAGTCATGTGACTGAACAATGCGGATGAGTAAGTTCATGCGACTGAGGAAATGCGGATGAACAAAGTTAATGCGGATGAACAAATGTGGATGAGTAAGTTCATCCGACTAAGGAAATGTGGATAAATAAAGTTAATGCAGATGAACAAATGCGGATGAGTAAGTTCATGCGACTGAGGAAATGCGGATGAACAAAGCTAAGGTGGATGAACAAATGCAGATGAGTAAGTCAATGCGATTGAGGAAATGAGGATCAACAAATGCAGATGAGTAAAAAGAAATGTTGATGAACAAAAAGAAATGCGGATGAACAAAAAGGCAAATGCGGATGAACACTTAGAATATTTTCTGACTTTTTTGGGAAAAGTGAAATTTAGGCTTTGACTTTTGAGGTTCCCGGGGGCTTTGTAAGTTGACTTTTTGAGGTCATAGATGTTATGATAGGCATGTTGTGATGTATGTTTGATGCTTATGCATGATGGTATGTATGATGTATGTTATGTATGTATGATGACTTGTATGATGATGTTGACTTTGTATGATGATGTTCTTTACATCGTATGTTTAACTTCCCATGGCTTTATGTTGAATGTTAATGAATGAAATGAAAAGTATTATGTAATGTAAAGTGGACGATAATGAAAAGAGGAACATAATGATAAGTGAATGCATTAATGAGAGAGAAAGTAAAATAAGTCTTGCAAGCCTTGTATGTGGAAACACACCCAATGAAGGGTGTTAGTTCAATGGTGTGCGGGTTAGCTACCCTAGAAGGATGCACAGTGGGGTCCATCATTACAACCGACCATTTATATTGTGATTACTCACCTTGGTGCTGGTGCCAGGCTATGTGCAGTGTGGAAGTCATTTATGATCTTCGGCCTAGTACTTGAGTTATGCATAATGTTAGGGGTGTAGTATATAGTTATTATAGTGATTACTCACCTCGGTGCCGGTGCCAGGCTATGTGCAGTGTGGAAGTCATTTATGATCTTCGGCCCAGTATTGGAGTTATGCATAATGTTGGAGGTGTAGTATATAGTTGTGATCTTGTCGCTTACTCCGGTGCTGGTGCTAGGCTATATGGAGTGTGGAAGTCAATTATGATCTTCGGCCTAGTACCCCATTTGTTTGGGGCATAGGTGATGACACTGATCCAGATAGTGATAAAGAATGTGATGAACAGTAAAAGAAGATAATAATGCTATTATCTATGTGTATGTATTATGCATGATTATGTACGAAAGTAAATAACCGTTTTAAATGAAAGTAAAGTATGTTTTTTTAAATTAGTACTCACCGAGCAACACTGACTTTTTTATGCATTTTCCAGTTCGCAAGTGAGCATTGCTGAGGTTGGCGCGGGGCAGCTAATTGGCATTTTGGATGGCATTCTATTGTTAATGTTTTTAGATTGTAATGCGGATAAATGAAATTGTCTAACGAATATTGTATTATTTTGCAAAAGAATTTTTAATGAAAATGTTGTTTTAATGTTTCCGCTGCAATGTTATTTCATGTTAATGTAATTATATGTTTTATGAGTTATGATTGGCCAACTGTAAGCGTCTCGGAAATGGGGCCTTACAACAACTAATATTATATTTGGGTTTGACAAGACCAAAGATAAGTGTTACAATTGTAATTAGCTAGGTTATTTTGAATAGGAATACAAAGCCCCCAAATCCTATTTAGGAACCACTCTACCATCCACACATTCTACGACGCCCAAAGCCTCTGGAAAGTCAATTGAACAACATATAGTTGATGATGCCCAAGAGGTTGACCGGAGCTTCATTGTGCAGGATGTGACTCCTGCTCAAGCATTGATGGCTGGAACTAATGACAACAAGGTTTTTGAACACCTGTATACTCCAGCTTGCATTGCTAAACTTGAAATGTATCAGGACTACAATATGGAAATTAAAGATGATATTGAGTCTTTGAATATTCTTAAAGTGATTTTAAAAGGGTTTAATCAGACTACAAAACGTTGGAGATGCACTTTAGATAGGTATGACATAAGAATCTATACGCCTTGCATAATCTCCCTTTCTTTATCTCACCTTGTCAGGATCACTATCATACCCCATCAGGTAGAACACTTTCTCTGTATATTCATTCTCGAATACATTAGGGTGACGAACTTCTTGTTCTCCCAACTCTAGTACCCTTCTTATGGTCTGCTTATATATCCTTAGTCTTTCATTCTGAATCTCAACCACAATCACGTTAGATTCTCCATCTTTATTAATTTGATCTAAGTTCTAAAAATCGACTATATGATCTAGATGAATCACAAGATCTGTTATCAAAGCATAGAAGAGCCTGGATCATCATAAGTGTCTTATGATGTTCATGCATCCTTTCGAGATTGGGTGGTCTGGATTTAAGAACGCACACACATTGTGCTCCCTTGCAAATCGATTGCCCATGTATTCTTAAGAATGAAGATGATTTTGTTAGAACTATGTTATCATATTTAAGAATACGAAGAGTTTAAATGAAAACGATGAATCAATCAGTTCATTACAAATGTTTATGATATGATTTACCTTTATATTAAGACTTGAAATCAGATTTAAAGCTTTGTTTGATGTTTAAGATTTGAGTAATTTTGAAATCAGATGAGTGAGGGATGAGGTTTTGACTAACGAACTTCTTGGTCAAAAAGCTTCTGTAAAAGTGAATAATGAATTCCAAGTCAAAAACATCATTTATACTCCCTCGAACACATTTATTTCATTTATTTAATGAAGTTGGTCCCACTTTTCTTATTATTCTTTCATGAAATTTATTTGTTCCGTAGATTTCAGTGCACCCGTAGGATATTTGCGAAAGCCTAACTTAAAACTGAAAGTTTGAATTGAAGTATAACTTGATTTTCCATAGGTTACTAATCAATGGAAATGAATTATACTTGTAAAATATTAACTCATTCGTAGGTTACCAATCTATGGATAGTCATATTTTACTCACCATTAAGTTTTGCACTGTAGCTTTTGCTGATGTTCTAATACATTGTAGCTTGTGCTGATGTTAAGCATGCATTGTAGCTTCTGTTATGTTAAGCATGCACTGATAGAACCATTTATTGATATTGGACTTTTTTGACTTTGTATTCATGAAACTTGTGCACATGAAGGTTATATTTTAAAAACTTCATGTATCCAAAAGCCAAGTTAGTGCTCAAGTTCCAATTCCTTTATATTGACAATTCATTTGACAATTTTGTTGTTAATTGTTTTCATGATTCTACTCCCCCTAAATTTTTTATCAATGATGAATGTAAGCATTTATTATAAATTTATAAGAAGAATATCATGAAAGACACATGTCTATCCAAACATGCCAAAAAGAAAAAAATTAAAATATATAAAATTGAAATGAGTACTATGTACAATCATATGTACCCATAGAATGTGATCATACTATAACACTAAGCATCTTCCTGATTAATTTGTTTGATGAATTGATACTTGATTTTAGTTCTGATTGCAAGTATGTTTGTTCACTTGAATCCATACAAGAGTATTGTGTCAACTAGGCATGTTGTTTATCAGATTTTTATGTTTATTAGGAGGTACCTATTATGGGCCTCATATTTAATTCAGTTAGAGTTTATCCTCCCTTTGTGAGTCAAATCATCACCATTTCCTACTTAGAAACTATGAACTTTAAGTTATAAGTTCTATCTTGAGATGCATTTGACATCTCATGAATGCATTGATGAAAAAGCTTTAGATTTCATATACAGTTGATCATAGAGGATTCTTAAAGCTTAGATATGATCATCATCAGGTCACGAGGTCTTTACTTTCGTAAAACAGAGGTGTCGTTAACCCAAGTCTTTGTTTACTCAAAATAGAGGGATAATGAGGATCATGATCTTTTCACAAGTTGGTTACAACTGTATACCATGGTGATCATACACCTAGGTCTTTGTTTACACAAAACATGGGGAATATGATTTGCAAAGATAGATATTATAAAGTGTTGGGGACGTAGTGTGCTTAGATGTGTGATTTGGTCACATCAGAACAAGACTCACGTGTTGTTTCCTCAAAATGATGTTTCCCACAAACAGTCACTTTGTATTATGTTTGGCATGCTCTTAGTGTAGTTTCCACTCAAGAAGAACCTACTCACATATTAAGAAACTTGATCAGATTTTAATGATATTTAAGAATTTAGGAAAAAGCAAAGGCATAATGTACTATCATTTCGCAAACATATGTCATGCTAAAATAAAAGACACAGAAAGAAAGACAATACTTTTATTCTAAGCTTTAGAAGATGTTTTAGAACTTTCTTCCGAAGGTAAATTGTAAATATTCTGAAGGATAAATTCTTTATAGCATTTTTTCTCACCTGTGAATCCAAGGATCGCAATCACGAATTATCAGTATTAAAGAAAATCTAGTTAATGTTTGCGGAATCAACATTAACCTTGTTTAATTGTTTTTTTATAAATTTCAAATATAATGAATAATGATTTTGACAAACACAATGATATAAACACAATTGATAAGCAGACATGATTTGATTCAAACGTATTTCATTAAAATTGATTAATGATTACAGATGAATAAATAATGGATGACATAAACAATAAATGCTTTGAACGTGTTGATGTTGATGTGACGACTGCTAGGGTATATATTTGTGTGAATTGATATGATGTTTGGGTTTGCCGTTTGGTTGCTCGTATGCTTGTGTTCGTCCATTGATGTGAAACATAGGATCCATATTTATAGGCACTTGTGTTTCACTTAAGCAAACACTGGATCTCTTGGGATTTGCACTTGTGTTCGTCCATTGATGTGATATGATATTTATAGGCACTTGTGTTTCACTTAAGCAAACATAGGATCCATAGTTATGAGATCAGCAGGGAGTTTGCTTTGTTGCTCATAGGATGGGTTTGGAGCTTTAGTTTTGAATCTCACCCCTAAGTCAAGCTCAACAACCATTACATGTTCCATCATCCTACTAAAGTCACCAACTTTTCATCCATATGTATCTTGTAGTTATGCATATGTATCTTGTAGTTGTGACCCTGTAGCCAACAGATCATATTGTACTTGCTAAGTTTTGCTGTATCACAGCGGCCTAGATCTTTCTTGATTTTTTGAATGGCTTGAAATGTTGTTGTAAGGTCCCGTTCCCTGGACACTTACAGCAGGCCAATCATTGTTCATAAAACATATAATTACATTTAATTTTCATAAAACATCGCAGTGGAACATTAAAATAACTTTTTATTTCATAATAACTACTTTTGCAAGTTATGCAATCACTCATTTGTTCACATTACAATGCAATAACATTAACAAAAGAATGCCATCCAAAATGCCATGTAGCTGCCCTGTGCCATCCTCAGCAATGCTCACCTGCCAGCTGGAAAATGCATAAATAGTTAACGTCATTGGGTGAGTTCTAGTTTTATAATAAAACATACTTTACTTGCATTAAAACCGTTCTTTACTTTTGCATGTGATCACATGTCATACATACACATAGATAATATCATTATTATCTTCATCATTCATTCATTAACATCAATTTATTCATACTTTCTCACTTTCATTCATTCATACGTTCATCATTACTTCATTTCATTCCATCAAAATCCATGAACTTTACCCCACCGTCATGCATAAAGCGGTATTGGGCCGGGGTCTATCATACACCCCTCGTCATGGTGCACAATAGCCTAGCCACAGTACCTAAGGGTGATTTCAGGTGTACCATTGTCATGTGCTATACCCACTGTCATGCATAAAGCGGATACTGGGCCAAAGTCTATCATAGACCTCCCGTCATGGCGCACAGCAGCCTGGCCATAGTATCTAGGTTAAGCGACAAAGGTTCTATACAAATGGTCAATCACAAAGAAAGACCCCGGTGTGAATCGTTCTGGGGTAGCTAAACCACACACCATTAGACTAACACCCTTCATTAGGCGTGTTCCCACATACAAGGCTTGCAAGACCTTCTTTACTTTCCATCGTTCATTAATGCATGTATTCTTTCGTTACATTCCTCTTTTCATTATCTTCCACTTTAAGTTACATAATACTTTTCATTTCATTCATTAACATTCAACGTAAAGCCACAGAAAGACAAACATACATAAACAAGAACATCAACAAGATCATGAAAATCTTCATACATATCAGCATGCATACATAACACACATCACACATACCATCATGCATAACATCATCAATCGCACATCATCAATCACACATCATCATACAGGGCATCATACATCATACAAACCATCATGATCTATGACCACAAAAAGTCAACTTACATAGCCCCCGGGAACCTCCTAAGTCAAAGCCTAATTTCACTTTTTCCTAAAAATCAGAAAATATTCTAAGTGTTCATCTGCATTTCCTTTTTGTTCATCCACATTTCCTTTTTGTTCATCCGCATTTCCTTTTTGTTCATCCGCATTTGTCTTACTTAATGGTTAATGCTCATCCGCATTTGCTGTTCATCCATATTTCCAAACACTCATCCACATAGACTTACTTAGTGGTCAATGCTCATCCCCATTAACTGTTCATCCGCATTTCCCCAATACCCATCCGCATTGACTTACTTAGTGGTCAATGCTCATGCACATTAACTGTTCATCAACATTTCCCCAATACTCATCCGTATTGACATACTTAGTGTTCAATGTTCATCCGCATTAACTGTTCATACGTATTTCTCCAATACTCATCCACATTTCTTTTGAACACTTGGGCAGATTCTAAAAATCAGACATATGAACTATTGTTTGGGCGTATGAGCAGTCTAGGACACACTATTCATCAGATTCAGTCCCCAAAACCTCATCAATCATGTTCTAAGCTTAAATCATACATTCTAAGTCTTAGAAACACCACCATAACATTATGAAGCATGAACATAGTCCAACATCCCATCATAACAACAACATACACACATTCATACATACGGGTAAAGACCCACTTTTATAAAAACATAAGTTCATGCATTTCCACCCCAAAATCAGTTAAAACATGTAAAGAGGTGTTCTAGAACTCACCTTAGCAGCTCTTGAGTATGGCTTCTTCCAAACTCGTCAGTAATTGAGTTCAACTGCCTACAAACCCAATAAAACACACACCCAAACACATACAAGCACACATAAGCATACAACCAAGGATAAAACAGTTAAGAACACTATGAAACCATGAATTCTTACCTTGAATTCGAATTCTTTCTTGTTCTTCTTTCTAAAACCAAGAGTTTCTGCTCTCCTTCCTTTTCTCTCTATAAATATCCGAGGATTATGAGTGAAAAGAGGATGATGGGCGGCCATCACCTTTATTCACCAACTTTTCAAAGATTTTGTCCTTTTTGTCACTTTTAACCACAGACTTGGGCTTTATTTCTTTTCCTTCTTTTTCTTCACTTGATTCTTTCTTTCTTTGTCTTTAAAAATAACCGGGCGTTATAGTTGTGAATGCTTCACAACCATAATTAGGGATTATGAATCTAGCAAGTTCAAATTCTTTCAGTAGATCCTTCATTTAAGTCACATTCATCCTCTCAACCATATCAAATGGAGGCCTATGGTTGATAAGGGAAACATGTTTGACTCAGGCCTTTCTTCTAATATGTCTTTGATGGTCAGCAGTTTATCAATTTTTGATTCTTTTTGTTCTTTGGGAGACTCATCTTTAGTAAGCTCATTCCATTTAGCATCACTTTCAGTTTCTACATGAGACATAGGCTTTAAAGATGAAACATTCAGTGAGGCAACATGCTCAGGGGATATAGATTTTGATCTCTTAGGAGAATCTGGTACTTCAATCACATCCTTCTTAATAGGACCCAAGTACTTCCTTTTCCTTCAATATTGAATGATTGGTATTGAAGCTTCAATGGATTCTTTTGATTGTTTTGATGTAGGAGCATTAGTTGCACTGTCCTTTATCTTCTTTCTCAGTCTTTCAATATCATCATCGTTTCTTTTCAATTTAGCAAATTGTTCTTGTAGAGTATTGTTAGCTTTGTTTCTCTCCACCATAAGTTTTTCTTTTTCAGCCTTCTCATATGCAATTGATTCTTTTTGTTCTTTGATAAGCTCATGCAGAGCATCAATGACATCATTGTTTTCTTGAATGTTTTCTCTTAATATTTTTAGAGTAGATTCTTGCTTCATCAGCTTATCATCTTTTTCTTTTATCATCCCTTTCAACTCTTGAATTCTTTGCTTTCTATTGATTGACTTGACAACAAGCTTGTTGTATTCAGCAACGAGATAACTTTCGCTGACTAGGATATCATTATCACTAAGATCAATTTCATTGTAATCAATCAGATCAACATAGTTGGCTTCTTCTTCTTCTTCTTGGATGTTGAGCAGCAATCTCATCATCATTCACTTCTTCAGGGGCTACACTAGATGAGTTTTAACTAGTCTCAACAACTTGATCTGCTTGTTCTTGATGTGGTTATTGTTGATGTTGATGGTAAGTGACTAGAGAGACAGGTTCAGTATTATTTGAATGGACATGGGATTCAGTCTTGGATAGTGATAGTTGAACTATACTTGCTTATGAAGCTAACTCTATCTCCCTAATGTAAAAGTTCTAAGTGGATTGATTTTTCGGAGTTGGAGGTTGTTGAAAAAGTTGTATTTGGAGTTGATTTGGTGATAGAGGGTGAATTGGAAAGATTGGTTGGGTGTTTTGACTGGCTAGTGATTGTGGTTGGGGTGTTCGAGGTTGTTGGTGATTGGGTGATTAATGAGGTGAAGGAGAGGCTTCCATAGAGTTAGTAGGCTCAGCAAGGTTCTTTCCAGGACAGCTGTGCCTTTGTTTAAAGAAATGGATACTCTAGTGATCATCAATTCTGCTTTGATGATCTAGAGTGTTTCAGTCCAGATGATGTGGAGTACGTGGACATAGTCCAACAAATGGCTTTGCTTACTTACAGAGCAAAGAAGTTCTTCAAAAGAACTAGAAGGTAGTTCCCTTAAAACCCAGCTAGTGTTACAAAACCAAAGCAAAGTGTTACAATTGTAACCAACTTAATCATTTCGCTACGAAATGCAAGACTCCCAAGTCAAATCTGGGAACCTTTGATGCCTCCTCATGTGCCTCTACACCTAAAGCCCCTAGGAAGTCAACTGAAACAACAGCTGTAGCTCAAGACGTTGACTGGAGCTTCATGGTACAAGGTGTGACTCCTGCTCAAGCACTCATTGCTGTAACAAATAATAGCAAGGTACATAAACTTCTCTGTACTCCAGCTTGTATTGCTAAGGTCAAATTATATCAGGACTATAATATGGAAATTAAATATGATATTGAGTCTTTAAATATTTTAAGATATGATTATAAAAGAGTTGAATCCAACTATCATAGAAAGATTGAAGAGTTAGAAAAAATTGTGCCTCTTTTAAAACATGAACACACAAACTACAAGACTCAAGAAAATGGATTTAACAAATTGTTTGAGGCTCAAGCCCAACTTGTCACAACTGAGGATCAAGGCAAGAAGCATGCTATCTCAAAGCAAACTTCCAACCATCCTTGCATCATCCTCTCACTCAAAACTTTGTTATCAAAACAAAGGTTGGTTGGGGACAAATGAAATTGCTCCACCACACTCTTATGAGTCCATTAGACAACCAAAGTATAGTTCTAAAGAGCAAAAGGTCCCATCTGCTAACACACTTCTCATGAGTCAAAGAATGATGCAAGTGTGGATACCATCACAGGGAAGATCCAGGTAGACCCTACCCCTCTTACCGGTGATGACCAACCTCTTACCACCAAAGCCAGAAGAAACCAGGCTATGGCAGCCAGAAAACTACCAACAAAGTGGCAGAATCAAAGCTAAAGATTCACAGTAAGCAAAAGGGTGTCTTCATCTCAGCTGGATTCCCTATGGTGGAAAATTCTGAACTTGGAAAAGTGTGTAGTACTAGCACACCTATCCAACAAAAGGATAAGAAGGGAAATGGTAAGATTGCTACTAAAGACAAGAAGAACAAGAAACAATAGCCTTCATATTCCTAGAAGACTAACATTGCATGCATCATGTGTGGCCAATAGAATCACATGGCCAAAGATTGTTATTACAATCTTGCTAGCACACATTATGCAAATAATGTTAATAAAAAAGGAGTCAGGGAAGGTTTCTTATTTGGACCCTATCAAACGGTTCAAGTGATGAAGAGGGGAAAGTTTGTTTCCGAAGCAAGGTTGCTTTTCGAAGAAAGTTCTTCTTCCGAGGGGAAAATGGCTTTGGAAGCTAAAGCTGTGAAGACACAGAACACCAAGAGAGTTCCATTGAAACCATCCCACAAGAAGACTGCTTCAGAAGAAAAGGTGATGAAGCCTTCTTCGGAGAAGAAAGATGCTTCGGAAGAATTGCATGCTGCTACAGTTTCCGCAAGCTCATCCTCTATGATCAACCAAGCGATGGAATGGAATACAAAGAAGATGCTGCAGCCCAAGCCTCCTCTTCACAAACACTTACTAAACCCCCATGCATAAACTTTGGATCAATAAAATCCTTATTGGAAGAACCCAAGACCAATAAGGCTTGGGTTTCCAATTAAAACTAACTTTTTCACCTTATATGCAAGAACATCCATATGACAAGAACAATAACATGTGGATTGTAGGTAGTGGATGCTCCGGCCACATGATTGGGAACTGATCTCACCTTGAATAATTTTAATACTTTGAAAGAGGTCATGTTTAGTTTGGAGGTGAGGCTAGAGGATACATTTTTGGCAGAGGGAGTGCATCCAAAGGCAAGCTAAAGGTTGACAAAGTATACTTTCTCAAATAGCTTGAACACAATCTTTTAAATGTTTCTCAATTATGTGATCAAAAGAACAAATGCTTTTAATAGAATGTGAGTGCATTATTTTCAAACTGGGATGACCATTCCTTCGAATTGGTGCTTCTTAGCTCTTCAAGGAAAGGGGATATGTAAGCTGGATGAACTATGCTTCCCCACTGGGAGAAGTATCTTGCTTTCTTTCCAAAGCTAATGGTGATGAGTCAACAATATGGCGTAAACGAATGTGTCATGTAAATTTAAAACCATGAATAAATTGGTTAAAAGTAACTTGGTATATGGTTTGCCTATAAATGAATTTTTCTACAAAGATAACTATGTTGCATGCCTGAAAGGGAAGCAACATATGGGATCTCATAAATCCAAAGTTGTTAACTCTATCACCACCCCATTACACTCTTTGCACATGGATCTATTTGGTCCATCTATAATTAGCATTGGAAGGAAGTCATATTGCATTATGATAGTTGATGATTTTACAATATTCACATGGGTATTCTTTTTAAGAACTAAGGATGAAACTGCTGAAATGTTAAAATCAGTTATTCTTAAAATAGAAAATCATATTGATCACAAGGTAAAAATAATCAGAAGTCTTCAAGGGACTGAGTTTAAGAATCATGTTCTTAACTCATTGTGTAACTCAAAAGGGATTGCCAGACAATACAGTGCTCCTAGAACTCCTCAACAAAATGGCGTTGCTAAGAGGAGGAACAGGACAGTTATTGAGGCTACACAGACTCTGTTGGCTTATTCAAAGCCGTCTTTTACTTTCTGGGCAGAGGCAGTCAACACTACATGCTATGTGGAGAATAGTGTCCTTGTACTTAAGCCACATGGAAAACCCTCTTATGAGCTATGGAACAAGAGGCCACAGTTTATTGGTTTTCTAAGGTCCTTTGATAGTAGGTGTACCATACTTAACACAAAAGATAATTTGGAAAAATTTGCCAAAAAGTCAGATGATCCCATCTTTGTTGGATATTCCTCCAACTCTATTGCTTATAGTGTTTATAACATCAAACTAAATAATTTTAGGAGTCATCCAATATTGTTTTCAGTGAGCACAGTCCTTGTGTTATAGGGTATGGCCTGATTACGTTTTTTATTCTAAATTGCTTCCCAACTATTCTAATCCATCTTGTGAGAATGTTTCAGCTAGAACAGGTACTCAAAATGATTCTAATCAATTGTTTGACTTACCCAGACCCTATTCAAGTACTCCAAGAGTGACTGAAAATCTAGCTTCAACTATCGTAAGATCAAATAGCATAACTATTTCAAGAGATAGTGAAGCTTCAACCAGTTTTCCATCTAGTGAGCCTTAAAACTCATTCGACGACACTACACAACACCCATATGATAGAAGTAGTATTCTGGAGGAATATGCAACTACTAATGTTGCTTCTCAGCCAATCATTGATGATGATGTTTCTTTTTCATTCAATCAGTCCTCATTGAATGATATTATAACAACAACTGGCCTAAGTGTTCATGCTCCTGAGCAAAATATGTCCAACCTGGATTTATCTTTGCAACTGGAAGTGGTTCCTAGACCTAGGATTCATAACACTCATCCAGCTTCGAACATCATAGGAGAAGTCTCTGAATGTGTGAGAACAAGGGGACTAACTCATCACGGGAATGTCTACCTGTACTCATGCTTCTTGTCTCACATGGAACCCAAGAAAGTAGAAGAAGCCTTAAAGGATAGTAGTTAGGTTGAGTCAATGCAAGAGGACTTGCTTCAATTCAAGAGACAAAAGATTTGGTGTCACACCCTAACCTTGATGGTGGAAACGTCAAGATGTGAGGGTTAAGATCGTTCACAACCACATAACGCTATTGTTAAAACCAAATATAATAATCATAAGGAACCTTTGTCCGCTACGATCCGGTCAAGTGACTATAGGCACCAAATGGGTTTTCATAAACAAGAGAGATGATATAAGCTTGATCATCAAGAATAAAGCTAGACGGGTTGTTCAAGGATACACCCAAGAGGAAGTAATCGATTATATTGATGTGTTTGCACATGTTGCAAGACTTGATAGCTAGGATTTTCCTTGCTTATGCTGCATCCAAGAATTTTATTGTCTATCAGCTTGATGTCAAGTGTGCCTTTCTATATGGAAATAAAGATAAGGAGATCTATGTGTGCCAACCTCTAGGATTTGAAGACCCATAACACTCCAACTTTGTGTGCAAGCATGATAAAGCTCTTTATGGGCTGCACCGGGCACCAAGGTTGTGGTATGAGACATTGTCTCAATTACTCTTGAAGAATGGTTACATTAGAGGTACCATTGATAAGACTCTTTTCACAAAGAAGTATGGGAAAGAGATATTGCTCGTTTAGGTCTATGTTGATGATATTATATTGGTTCTTCAAATGACCAAATGTGTAAAGACTTTGAGAGCATTATGGAGAAAAAGTTTGAAATGAGTTCCTATGGAAAAATGGACGTTTTCCTTGAAATGGTTCTTTATCAATCAATCTAAGAATGTGTCTGATATCTTAGAAAGATTGGTATGAAAGATTGTAAGCCAGCCAAGACACCCATACCCAGAAACCATGATCTTTGTCATGACTCTAAGGAGGAGGATACTGATCAGCGTTAGTATAGGGCAATCAGTGGATCTCTGATGTATCTCACAACAAGTAGACCTGATATTATGATTGCTACATGCATTTCTGGAAGATATTAGGCTGCTCCAAAGGTGTCTCACCTAGTTGTTGCCAAGAGAATCCTTAGATACGTCAAAGGAGCACCTAAATTAGGTCTTTGGTTTCCTAGGAATAACAACTTCAATCTTTATGGTTACTTAGACAGTGACTATGGTGGCTGCAACATCAACAAGAAATCCACATCACGAGGATGCCAATTTCTTGGTGGGAGGATCATCTCATGGCAATGGAAGAAGCAATCATGGCCTCTACATCTACAGCTAAAGCTAAATACATTGCTTCTGCAAGTTGCTATGCTCAGCTACTGTGGATTTAGAACCAGATGCTAGACTATGGATTTAATTTCATGAGTACTCCTATTCACATTGATAACAATAGTGCCATTTCATATACTGAATATCCTATGAAGCACTATAAGACAAGCACATTGATATCAGGCACCATTTCATTAGAGACATTCATGTGAAGAACCTAATCAAACTATTCAAAATTGATTCAAATCAACAATATGTTGATTTGTTCACTAAAGCTTTTGATGAACAAATATTTAAATATCTCATTACAGCTATTGGGATAATAAACATTGATTAGTCTATCTCCCTTGAAAAACCTTTTTCAAATGTGTAATGTCTTCTTTCGTAACAATCTAATCCCTATTACAATAGGTTAAACCTTTTAAGTATGAGTTTTTTCCGAAGATAAATTAACCTTTGGAAGATTCATTTCATATATTCCGAAGCTAAATTCCTCCAAAAGAAATCTTCTTCTCGGAAAAATTTTAGTCTCAGAAGAATTTTTAGTCTCGGAAGAATTTTTAGTCTCGGAAGAAGCAATTGATTGCAGATCAGATCTACTTCCGAAGCATATAAAACTCTCCATTCGGAAAGAACATTTTACTCTCGGAAGTAAGATTTACCTTTGGAAGTAAAATTGGTTTCGAAAAAAGATTAACTTTGGAGATCCCTTATGCTTAAAAAGTACCTTATAGTGTAACGGAAACGTTTGGGCCCCACACAGTAAATAGCAAAGATTTTACTAATGATGTCTGAAACTTTTAAATGGTTTTTTAATTTAACCGCCACTATCACATCTTACCCCAAACCATCTTTTCACTTTATCCACCCCAAAACCACCATTTCACCTATTTAGATAATCCCGGCTCTTCATTTTAATATTTTTACCAAATTTATTGTCCAAACTTCCTGCAACCTAAATTCACCTTGTTCAAACTTGTTTCATCTGCTCTTTTCTTACAATTGCACTAAACCCTCAACATAACCAGGTCGCCTTCCTTGACTCATCCAAGGATGCTGACTTCTCAGAAATTATCTTCTTTCTAATCCAATCTACTTACTTCACTACTCTAATCGTGACCCACAGTTTATTTGAATCACATGTAAGAATTTTGGGGGTAACGTTTAGATCGTAATCCTAAATGAAGTTAGGGTTATTAGGTCAAGCATTTCTGGCTAGGAGTTGATCATCACGGAAAAACTCATCAAGGAGCATCTGGAGCTCCATGATGAAGGCGCTCCTACAGAGTTCCCCGAATCAGACCTAGATGACACGTATGACCAAATGGGATATGTTGGAGATGTGAGGAGGTCTACAGTTTACAAATTTAACTTCTCTTACAACTGGAAGTTCCTGCTCCATATTGTTCTCTATTGCTTGTCAAATAAGTTCGGAGGATGGGATCATACCCATATGAAGTAGGCTGCCTAGTTCATGGATTAGTGAAAAGCCTCCACTTCAACTATTCGAGGTTTGTGCTAACAAACCTTATAGGAACCACCAGAGTGACACAATGGTCATGTATCCCAGTTCATTCAGCACATTATCAACTGTGAGTTAGACCAGAGTCAGCTTCTCTGTGTAGCTACTCTGCATTTGTTGGACCAAAAGAACCAATGAGCCTGATCAGAAAAACCTCTAAGTCCCACAGACATTACAACTACTGAAAGATTACAACAGCTGAAGACATCACTGATTACAAAGTCTGAAAGTAAAGTACTGAAGACAAAGTCTAAAGACAAGACTGAAGACAAAGACTGAAGACCAGAGTGATTAGTAGTTGTCACAACAACTAAAGTTATTAACTTCAGTAGTTGTGATGGTTTTCCTTTCAGTACTTGTAATTTACATTTCAGTAGTTTATAGTTTCGGTAGTTTTAGTTTAGTAGTTTTATGTTTTTGTACTTGGCATTCTCTGAGATGTGATCAGTTCTTGAGAACATTCTTAGTAGTTTGCATAGTTTCAGTTGTTTGTATAATTCTGTTAGATGTCACTATCAAATGACATCAGCAGACGTCACATTCCATATATAAGGAATATTGACCTAATTATAATGTGTGAGTTTAAGCCACCACGGAAGTGTTTGAATGAAATATTCCTTTTGTAGAATTCTCTCTTTTTCTATAACCGTGCACTATTCCATTGAATATCAATTGTGTTCTTGCAAAATTGTTTAATTCATTGATCGAATTCCGCTGCAATCTACTCTAATCAATCAAACTTAGATCGCTGATCCTAACAAATGGTATCAGAGCAGTTAATCATTGATCGATCTAACAATTGATCATTGAAACTGCTATTTCGATATCTAAGTTTGATTGAATTAGCATATTTGCAAGAATTGGTTATAGAGATTGAATTTCTGTTGCTCTCGGTTAATTGCTTTGAGACTTCTCTTGGTTCGTATTGAGTTTGTTGTGTTTTGCACTAAATTGGTTAAAACTTAAGTGAATTTGATTGAATCTCAGAATGACTACTCCTCTAATGACCCTCACAATACTAGCTCCTCAACCAAGCCTCCGATGCTGGTTAGGACTGAGTATAACATATGGCAACGAAGAATGCTCCATCACCTGTCTGTTAACAGTTCAGGTTGTTGGACATCTGTGGTAGATGGTCCACACAAGCCTATGGTGAATAATTCGGAAACCAACCAAATGGTTCCGAAGAAGAAGACACAATACTCAGATAAGGATCGAAAACTGATTGAGATTGATGCTAAAGCTCATGGAATTCTGGCCATAGCACTGCCAAATGAAATCTATTCTGGGCTTATGCATCATGAAACTGCTCATGACCTCTGGAATGCATTGAAAGAACATTTGGTGGAACAGACGAGGTCTTACCAAACACAGAGAAATCCTTGCCCAACAATATGAGACATTCTCTCATAGGAAGGGTGAGACACTGACTCAACAGTTTCAGCGTTTTTCCTGTTTGATCTCTGAGCTGAAAATGGTCAAACATGAATACACTAATAGCCAGATGAACAACAGATTCCTCAGATCACTGCCTGAGAATGGGACACATATACCATTGTCCTACGCTCCAGTGCAAATCTGGATAGCCTATCTCTCACCCAACTCCATGGGAAACTGCTTACATTTGAAAGAGAGATAGAGCAGAAAAGGAAACTTGCATCATCAGGAAAGCTCACTGATGACTTTGTACCAGGGAACACTGCCTTGGTTGGTCATGAGTCAGAATATGCTGCATCAGAAAGCCATTATGATGAGCATATAGATCTCTTCAAACAGTTCTGATCATGCATTTGTTAGTGTTGATAGTCAGTCGGGTGTAATAGTGACAATTTGTGCTTCATGATGGATGATTTGAAAGGTATTGCTGATGATGACTTAGAAGAGATGGATATTTTGAGCAAAATGGCCTTGATTAATATCAGATCTCAAAAGTTCTACAAGAGAACTGGTAGAAAATTTCCATGGCAAAACCAAAGTTGGTTTTGACAAGAGTAAGTTGAGGTGTCACAAATGCCATAGGCTTGGGCACTTTGCAAGAGAGTGTAGATCAACTGGATCTAACTCCTCTGCACCCTTTGTGACTTTTCCAAGTAATAGTTCACAAAACAGAGGGCAACATCCTGCTAGTTCTGGTCATCACTCACAACCCTATCTCCTGCATATTTTGTCCCTCAGGGTCCAATGCCACATGCCACAGCCAAATCAAGTTCAAGTTCCTATTGCACAACAACCTCAAGCCTTATCTGAGCCTCAACCATCTCAATCATCTCAATCACAACCTCATCACAGCTTCTTCACCCCTGGACTGTTGACTGGAGCAGTCTACCAGATGATCTTTCTAGTAATGAGCAATTATTTGCTAGTGATGGTCAACATGGTGGTGAACATCCTTTTGGGAATCTTGCTCTAATGGCCCTGGAGTCTACTGAGGGTTCATGCTCCAATGCATCTTCATCACAGGTAACCCAGGTATCCTCTAAGGCTAAGGCCAAGCGATGTTCTGAATCTTGCATAGCTGCATTTATCTCTATTAGAGAGGCAAATGTAGCTTTAATAAATCAAAATCTTGAGCTTTAGCAAACCCTTCTAAAAGAAAAGCTGAGTATGAGTCTGTCCTTAAAGATAAAGATGATGAGATTTATAACCTTAAATGCAATTAAATGATGAAAAGGCTAAGCTAGAGTCATTCTTGAGAACCACAGAGATCTTAAAGAAACACTTGCAGCTACCCAAGTTGAGTGTGACCGCTGGGTATCATCCTGCAAGGGATTTGAAATGCTTCTCAGCAAGCAAACAGCTTCAAATGTGAAGTTTGGAATTGGTTACAACCACATTGCACCACCTACAGATTTTACTCCAAATCAATAGTAAAACTTGAAGTGAAGTAATTTCCAAACCACATCATCATGTGTTTCATCCTCAATGATCAACAAAGATCAGAAGATGAAATCAGTGTTGATACCTCAGCAAATCAATTGCCTGATGGGTTAACTACTGATAAGCACATGAAGCTGAGTACTTCAGATGTTTTCCCTCAAAGTACCTCAAGTACTAAGGGCAAGTCACAACATCTGAAAAGCATTTCAAATCAACTCAAATAAAAGGATAAACAACTGCTGAGGAATCTATCATACGGTCTTTCAGGACAGATAGAGAACAGCTGAAGAACAAGTCTTCAGTTGTTACAGATCCTTCAGTACTTAACACAAAACTGAAAGGAGGAAGTACTAAAGATCACACCTTCAGTAGTTTCCACTTCAGCAGTTGATCAATCCAAGATGAAGAACAAGCCATGTGACATATGTGGTAAGTTCAATCATCTTTCTGATGAATGTTGTACAAAAAGGGTTCCAAACTCAACAAGATATGCTCATTAAAAAGCAGATGGAAGAAATGAAAAATGAGTTTGAGACCAAGTTTGTACCACAGTCATTCCAAAGTGATACCCAAGACTTCATCCAAATCCAAAAAGAAGGATAGGGTTTATCATAAAACAGCTGATAGTGTTCCTCATGATAAACATCAGACTAAGTCTGTAAATTTCAAGGAGGAAATGGTGGGTCACAAGAACTCATCAAAACAAGTACTGATGTGTCACAAGAGCTGAAAGCTTTAGCTACAAATCAGACACAACTTGTTATGATGGTTCAACATTTGTTGGGGAGTTAACCACTTGATGCACCTGTGATCAAACCACTGAAAAGGTATTCCAAGCCCAAATCCAAGGAATCCATTTCAGCACCATCTCCACCTTCATCAGCTGTTAATCATAAGAAACAAGTTATGGTTAAATTTGTTGATGAAAACAGACCCAAACCAAAAAGGTTTGGGTCTCAAAACCTAACTAGTTCCTTGTGATGAATGCAGGGTTCTTCAGCATGCCAAAGTAGCATCTGGTATGTAGACAGTGGAGGATCTATGCATATGACTGGAAGCATTCTCTTCTTAATGACTACTCTCAAGGAAAGAAGGGATTTGTTTCATTTGAAATGATGCTAAGGGTTACATCATTGGTAAAGGATATGTGTCAAATGGAGAAATCAGATTTGATGATGTTAACCATGTGGAGAATCTCAGTATAATCTACTGAGTGTCAGTCAGATGTGTGATAAAGGGCATGTTGCACTTTTCACAAGCCAGAACTGCAGAATTCTGTCTTCCAGTTCTGAGGCTGATTGACAAGGTATTGGATGAACATACTCTCCTGAAAGCCAACAGGATTGGAAGAGTATATGCCCTGGATTTGTCAAAGAAGATTGATTTGAAGGGTCATCCTTGCTTGTTCTCCAAAGCCTCTCCTCAGGAATCTAAACTGTACACTTGCTTGTTCAAAGGAAAACAACACAAAGTCTCATTCCTCCTATTGGAGAACCTAAATTCCACTGCCTGCTTGCAGTTACTGCACATGGATCTATTTGGTTCTATGAGAGTGATGAGCATGGCCAAGAAGAAATACTGTCTGGTAATTGTGGATGATTACTCCTTTGTATGGACTTTCTTCTTGCATTCAAAGGATGAGGTTGCTCAGACGATTATAAACTTTGTGTTGTATGTTGAGAAGCAGTATTCCTATCAGTCAGTGTATAAGAAGTGATAATGGAACAGAATTCAGAAACCATACACTTGATGATTTTTATCTCTCAAAGGGAATCAAGAGGCAGTTTAGCATCCCAAGGACTCCAGAACAAAATGGAGTAGTGGAAAGAAAGAACAGGACCCTAATTGAAGCTGCAAGGTCCATGTTGGCTGACTCTGGTTTGCCATTGACCTTTTGGGCTGAAGCTGTCTACACAGCTTGCTATGTGCAGAATAGAGTGTTAGTAAATCAGAGGTTGATGAAGACTCCATATGAAGTGCTACATCATTTGGCTCCTCTAATTTCATTCTTCAAAGCATTTGGGTGTCCTTGTTTCATTCTCAACACAAAGGATCAACTCCACAAATTTGATCCTAAGGTGGATGCAGGGTATTTTGTAGGATATTCATCCACATGCAAGGCTTATAGAGTCTTCAACTGCAGAACAAAGATAGTTGAAGAAACCTTGCATGTGAAATTCAATGAATCTCCTAAGGATAAAATTCCATAAAACCCTGTGGAGTTGTTTGATCTGGATATACTGCAATATGTTCCTTATCAACCTCCAGCTGTTGCAGATCATGTGAATAAATCATCTTCTGTAGCAAGTCTTCCACCTGGTGGTACTGAAGATGATGATGATATCAGTACTCACCTTTTCAAGTTTAGTGATCAACTGCCTGATTCCACTAAACCTCATGTTCCTGTAGCTTCAGTAGCTCCATCCACAACAAATGTTGATGAGATTTCTGACTCCTCTACATCATTTGAATTGCCATCTCATACTTGGTTTCAAGAGTCTGGATCAACATCTGTTGCTGCTGGACCTGCTACAAACACTTGCACTAATCTTATAGTGTACCAAGAGCTGAAGAATCACCCCATGTCTCAAATCATTGGTGATATCAATGCTGGTGTCTCAACCAGAAGTCAATTTTCCAATTTCTGCTTCTATGCTCTCTTCATCAGTCAGCTAGAGCCAAAGAACTATCATGTTGCTTTAAGAGACAATGGATGGGTTGAAGCCATGCAGCTTGAGCTACTTCAGTTCAAAAAGCAGCAAGTGTGGGAACTGGTTCCTCTACCTCCAGGTAAGTGTGCAATAGGCACTAAGTGGGTGTTTAGGAATAAAACTGATGAAAATAGGCTTATCGTCAAGAACAAGGCTAGACTGGTTGTACAAGGGTTTTCACAAGAAAAGGTATTGATTATGATAAAACCTTTGCCCCTGTAGCCAGACTGGAGGCAATTAGATTGTTCTTGGCCTATGCTGCATTCCACAATCTTAAAGTTTTTCAAATGGATGTCAAAAGTGCTTTTTATATGGAAAAATAAAAGAAGAGATTTATGTGTGTCAACCACCAGGTTTTGAGGACAATAAACATCCTGATTGCGTGTATAAACTTGATAAGGCTCTTTATGGGTTGAAACAAGCTCCTAGAGCCTGGTATGAACCACTTTCAAATTTTCTTCTTCAAAATAATTTCACTACAGGCTCCATAGATAAAACCTTGTTTATTAAGAAAGTGGATCAGCATAAGCTACTTGTTCAAATTTATGTTGATGATATAATTTTTGTATCCTCTGATCCCCAGTTGTGTGATGAGTTTACAAGTTTAATGAAGCAAAAGTTTGAAATGAGTGCAATAAGCGAATTACAGTTCTTTATAGGCTTGCAAATCAAACAAAAGGCTGATGGAACCTTCATTCATTAGACAAAATATACAAAAAATCTTTTGAATAAGTTTGATTTACAAAACTGTAAGCCCTATTCTACTCCCATATGCAACACCACACAACTGGATGCAGATCAGAAAGGTAAAGCTGTTGATGAAACACTTTACAGATGTATGATTGGCTCCTTGATGTACTTAATAGCTTCTAAACCAGATATTATGTTTGCAACGTGTGTTTGTGCTAGATTTTAGGCTGCTCCTAAAGAGTCTCATTTGATTACAGTCAAGAGGATCTTTAGATATCTGCAAGGTACACAATCTCTAGGTCTTTGGTATTCCACTAGACACTCTTGCAAATTAGTTGCTTTTTCTGATAGTGACTATGCAAGGTGTAAGTTAACCAGAAAGTCAACTTCTGGTGGATGTCAATTCCTAGGCAACTATTTGATTTCTTGGTAGTGTAAGAAACAAACATCTGTTGCTACATCCACTGCTAAAGTAGAGTACATTGCTGCTGTAAGTTGTACATCTCAGGTACTCTGGCTTCAGAACCAATTCTTAGATTATGGCATTACAGAGACTAAGACTCCATTGTTGATGGATAGTGCTTCAGCTCTGTGTATTGTCAAGAATCCAGTCCAGCATTCTAGGACCAAACATATAGAGATCATACACCATTTTATTAGGGATTGTTTTGAAAAAGGTCTGATTGATCCAAAGTTTGTGCCAAGTCCTGATGAGCTTGCAGATATATTTACTAAGCCTTTAGATAGTTCAACTTTCCAAAACCTTGTGTTAAGGCTTGGTATGCTGCATCTAGAATAAGTGACAACTACTGATGTTTTCAGTAACCAAGTACTGATGATCATTAGTACACATGTCACAAATAAGTACTGATAAGTTTTATTCTCAGTTGATTTAATAACTACTGAAGAATAAATTACCTTAAAAGTATTGTACTTTCTGTTAAAAGAAACTGATGCAGCTACAACTACTGATGTAGTTATAACTACTGATGTCAGTAAAAACAGATAAGTACTGATGTCCTATGAAACAACTGAAAATAGCTAAAAAGTCTGATGAGTAAGTGTTGAGGATAGTATGAAATAGCTGAAAGGCTAAGAATTCACGAAAACTACTGATGTGAATTTTCTCTTCAGTCGTTTCCACAAACTGATGTTTCACCTTAAACAGCTGATGACAAAACCTTGTCTTCAGTAGTTTCACAACTACTGATGACTAACACCAAGTCTTCAGTTGTTTCTTACACCTGAAGACAAAACCAAGGTTTTTAGTAGTTTCATAACTACTGATGACTAAAATCAAGTCTTTATTTGTTTTCAAATGTCTGATAGTTAATATCAAGTCTTCAGTTGTTTTAAAACAACTGATGACAACACCTAAACTTTCAGTCATTTTCTTTTCAGCCTTTTCTTACCCTATAAATACATGCACTTATAGTCGAACGTTTCATTAGCCGTTTTCTATCCTTTCTCTCTCTCAACAATGGCGACCATGAAACTTAAACCTAGACATAACTCTGTTGCCTACCTCTCGAAATCGGCCTTCTGGAACAAATTTGATAATGCCATCGATCTTATGGTGGATTCCCAATACCGAACCGCTTTTCTTTTGAATCCTACCATATGCCCTGAATCCTTAACCCGATTCTGGTCCAACGTCTTTGTAATAACTGGTGACAATGATAGCCAAATCACTCTCCAGTCATTCTTTAACCAGAAATAGGTGGTAATCACCCCTGACATCATTCGCAAAACCCTAAACTTGCATGATGCCACCTGTGTTATAGAATACCCGAAAGGCATATCGATATGTCTTTCATCAACAACGGGTATGAAGGAGACTTAAGTGCTACAACCATTCTCAAAAAGCACTTCCATGATGCTGAAAGACTTATCTTCCACATGATAAATGTCTGCCTTGCTCCAAAGACATCTTCATGGGATCAGATGTCCTCACGATGGCAACAGGTATTGTACTCTATCTTTAAACGACACAATCTAAATTTTTCTGAGATAGTGTTTCTGGAACTTAAGGATCTGGCTCAGAAACTTGTGTCAAACAGATGGCTATTATATCCTAGGTTTCTGATGGCCATAATTTTAGATCAATTAAATTCTGATGGCCTTGTTGGTCTTGGAATCCCTGCTCCAGCTGTCTTAGTTGAGGTATACTCCAGATATAACTCTGACCCCACTCTCAAAGGGGTTGCCCGCTTGTTGAAACACAAGCAGAGGGAAGCCACAGCCTCCACCTCCAGATCCAATGTCCCCACCAAACCCAAACCCCAAAAGCCCAAAAAGGCTACTCAGGGAGATGAGTCCCCTGAGGATGCTCCTGTACCACCAATACAGGAAACATATACTGGCTCTAACCCCCCAGTTATATTAGAGAATCCACCTGCTGAAACCGCACAGGTATCCTCTCTACAGGATCCTGTTGCAACCACACTAGGGGAACCCACACTACTAGAACCTATCTCATTTCAGAAGGTTACCATTGAAGAGCACCTCTCACCCCGGGTGCAATCTGCTTCTGACCAATCTCCCACTGCAACCACCCCTCAAAGCCCAACTCTTATCTTTGCTAAAGTGCTGAGTCAGCTACATTCCTCACCCCCTCCCCAGAAACCAATTCACACTGGGCATACCTCAACAATTGAGGGGGAGGACCAAAGTGCTGCTGATAACCCACAACACAGGGGTTATAATGTTCAATCTCCAAGTGTAGAAAAGGAGGTTAGAACTTCTGGTCAGGCTGCCACTACTACTAATTCAGAAAATGAACAGGATGAAGTTGGTACCATATATAAGACGTCACCAGAGGCAACTACCAATGAAGGACAAAGTCCTGAGGCAGGAAGTCCCCAGAACCAAGAACAAGGGGCACATGCATATACTGATCTACACTCAAGGCATGTACATCCTGATTTAATCAGGAGGTTAGATGATTCAACAAAGATTGATGATGACCTGGGCTTTTTCTTTGATGTCTTAGCCATAACACCATCATAGAGACTGAGGTGAGCAGACTCAAAGAACTGCTAGCCAAAATGTCTCAGGATAAAAGTCCATCTGCCCCAATAAACCCCCAAATGGCATCTTCATTTGAAGGTTCACCAAACACTCAGCCACCACACTTAACTAAGCTACCTGCCCCTGTTTTTAGCACCAACTCTCAGGGACAGAACCCCTCTTAGCAGATGGTTGCAACCTTTCAAAACTCCTTACCTCTGATCACTCCCATCATCACTGAGATTGTACATAAAGCCATTGATGAGAGGATCTCCTCAAATCTCCAAACACTTGTTGATGATGTTATGCAAAAGTCCATTTCTGCCATTCAAACCCCTGAACCCAATGCACCCAAAAAAGGGGAGTCTAAGGCAATAAAAGAAAGAAAAAGAAAAAGAGTGGTTGATGAGAACCAACAAGAAAAAGAAAAGGAGCTAGAGAAAGAGAAAGAGAAAGAGAAACAACTGATCACTTATAAAAGGAAGAAAAGTGCCGAAACACAAGAGCCTGTTGAAAAGCAATCCTTAGAAGATCTGATTAAAGAAGCTGATGAAGCTCACAACAAATCTATGGACAGAATAATATACCAACTCTTTAGACGGGGCTTTGATACAACCACTTTAGACACTGAAATCAGAAGGCTGGAAGTTAGGAAATACAAGAAAGATGGGCTAGTTACAGTGTCATGGATAGGAAAGGTTGGAGATAATGATTAGATCTATTGCAAAATACTTAGGAAGATCATTGATTGAGATCAAATCATGGACCAGAGATAGTATTCTGGCAATAACCACCAGAATTTGTTCTTCTGAAGCATTTAATAAAGGGTTAATTATAGAAGCTTGGATGAGGCAGGTGTTGGGAAAAGAACTGATATGGCCAAGCTCTCCAAAGCAAAACTTACCACAAAAATGCTAGATCAGCCTTCCCTAACTCCAACTCATAAACAACCAACTCCAAAACCTGCCAACCCTATCCCTAAACCAAAACCACTCACAACTCAAACCACAAAACCAACTCCATTACCTTAAAAACCACCTCAAACCACACCCAGTGATGCACCCAGAAGGAGGAGAAGGGTGTTGAGGGTAGAAGAAGAAGAGGATGATAATGAAGATAGTCTGCCAATCTCTGCTGTTCTCAAACAAAAAACACCTGAGCTCAGAAGTCAGTAGATGATTACACCTGACTTGCAAATGCAAATGGTGAAAGTAAAGATTGAAGAAGTAGAAAGTAAAGATTGAAGAAGCATGATAAGCAATTTCTCAAAATGGTTGACAAGGACTTCCCTCAGTCCTCATCCATTCAAGGAATGAAGAAACAAGCTCTGAGGCTGTACACTCTTAGGCATACATTCCAACATCAAAGAGAAAGAGTGAGGATTTGGCCAGACCCCAGGGTAAGTTCCAAAATTCATAAGAAAAACATACCAAGTAGATATCATGGCCAAGTGAAAAAGACTTTGAATGCTACAATTAGTTTGGCTATGGTAGTCTCACCCTGGGAAATTATTGAAGAATTCAGGAGAGCACATAACTCAAAGACAACCCCTCAATCTATACTTGAGAACGAAATGATCAAGAAGGGGTTGTTATACAAGAAACTTGAAGATCTTCAAAAGAGTGAACTCCAGTTGCTGCTAGAAGGCTCTCACCCAGATGAATTTGCATACAGAGAGATCACAACTGTTGAGTTGAAGAATGGGAAGACAGTTAGATATTTGTCTAAATATTATGGGCTTGAGTTTTTCTTTGAGGGAGAAGCAGAAGAACTCACAAGGAGGAACAAGTTGTTCTCCTTGAGGCCTATGCAAGAGAGTCTTACAGACTCATCAATGGGAATTAGGATTCATGGTTGGGACAAGGCTTTGTGTCCAGTTTCCCCAAGATAGAGTTCCCTTCCATACTTAGCCAATCAAATATTCAGAACCTTTTCCCGGCCTGTGCTAACATGATTACCTCTGAAGCTGATAAGAAGGTGTTTCTGCCAAAGAATAAGTGGGATCTTCAATAAACTTAGAGGTTTTGGCTGCATTGGTTCAGAGGGAGTTTGTTGGGCCAATAGAACCAAAGAGCCTGATCATAAAAACTCTAAGTCCCACAGACATTACAACTGCTGAAGACGATTACAACAGCTGAAGACATCAGCTAATTACAAGTCTGAGAGTAAAGTACTGAAGACAAAGTCTGAAGACAAAGACTGAACACAAAGACTGAACACAAAGACTGAAGACCAGAGTGATCAGTAGTTGTCACAACAGCTGAAGTTATTAACTTCAGTAGTTGTGATGGTTTTCCTTTTAGTACTTGTAATTTACATTTAAGTAGTTTATAGTTTCAGTAGTTTTAGTTTCAGTAGTTTTAGTTCAGTAGTTTTATGTTTTTGTACTTGGCATTCTCTAAGATGTGATCAGTTGTTGAGAACATTCTCAGTAGTTTGCATAGTTTCAGTTGTTTGTATAATTCGGTTAGATGTCACTATCAAGTGACATCAGCAGAGCGTCACATTCCTTATATAAGGAATGTTGACCTAATTGTAATGTGTGACTTTAAGCCACCACGAAAGTATTGAATGAAATATTCCTTTTGCAGAATTCTCTCTTTTTCTATAACCGTGCACTATTCTATTGAATATCAATTGTGTTCTTGCAAAATTGTTTAATTCATTGATCGAATTCCGCTGCAATCTACTCTAATAAATCAAATTTAGATCGCTAATCCTAACGGCATGTCCTTCAAATGAGGCCGACCATCTTCAAAATCTTGAAGAGAGTGTCCACCAACTTCACTAGAAGACACACTGAGCTTCTTCTAGGTATGATTGAGCCAATGGATCCTGGTGACATCCTTGTTAACCCCATAAGTGATGAACCCACACCAGCAACTACCCTTACTTTACCTAATCTTCCTGCTCACCCCATCAACAAACATATCATAGACGCACCAAACGAACCTTATTTAGTCTACTCTGATTGAACTAGCCCATCTTGTTCAAACCAAAAAGACTAGAGTGGAAATATAGGCTCTCACTTAGTTAGAGTTTCCTCATACTCCAATCCTTGAGCCTGAAACTCAAACTAAAAGCCCTAAGATGAGTCATAGCACTCTCCTACGAAGCCAAAATGGGACAGCCCCACCAAAGGCTCAATGCGAATAGACATTGACCAACGTCCCGGGTCATTAGGAATAACTTCCTTATCTTTTACTAACCTTTTAATGCTGACTGATAAGGAGATTATGTCTCCTCATGGCAATGAAATTGATCCACACCACCCTCTAACGGATCAACAGAGCCTAGAGGGACCTCTTGTCTCTAGCACACATCAGTCATATCCAACTGAGGTAAGTCTCACGGATGTGGAGGGGACTCATGTAGATTTAGTTGCTACTACTAAAGGAGCCTCATTGGATCCTCAGGCTAGTTGTACCATCTCTGAGATTGAATCTACGATAATCTGTGCCTTTTGATGACTCTGAAATAGACATCCTTAAGCAAGGGAAACCAAGGTGCCAGAAACCACATCTGGTGGTGAGGATAAACATACTAGGTATGTTACTTCATCTCCCCGTGATTCTTCAAAAGAAGATGAGGGAAGCATGCAACTCACCATTCAAGACCTACTTTGTAAAGTCTTAAACCTTGAATCAAAGGTTAAGACTTAGAGGATATGTCAACCACTCAGTAACTTGAGATCAAACCCTCAAGGCTCACTAGCGGAGAAACAGATTGAGCGATCTGTCATGCATGTATCTATTCAGTCTCATTGAACTCTTCCTCTAGCTCATCTAGCTCTCAAGATGATGCTACCAAAAAGGGGGAGAGTCTTCAAAGACAAACACTTATGGAATTACAAAGCCAAGCTTTAACTTCCTTATCTACTGGAACTTGGCTCCCAAAATAATAGTCTTTCCTGAGCCTCCTCAAATTGTCCTACAAATGGATCAAAGGATGCTCAAGGATCTCAACAGGATTTTGCCCAAATTCCAAATGAGATCTTTTATAGATCATCCTAGCCCTGATGCAGCTATGATGTACTTTAGAGCTAAAGAGCTTTAGAGGCTAAGTGCACCTTCTACCACTGTGGAAGAGTTGGTCAACCTAAGGCCCACATGGAACATGAGATTAATTTCGAAGGGGAAATGAGGAATGATGGCCCAACAATTGAAATAGTTGGGACATAAAGTGCATTCCCTCAGACTTCTGAAGCTGAAGTCCAAGCCTCGGAATAACATGTTCAATCTTCTAAAGTTGAGATGGAAGCTGCAGAAAGTCTGTTCTCCTTGTCTGAAGATCTAATTATCATATATGCCATTCTAGAGTTGGCATCGAACGTGAATAATGAGGAATTTCTCAACCGACCCCTAGCTCAGAAAACTTCAATCTCTCAACCTGAACCCTCCATCCAAGAACCACCCAAGTCTAGCACTTCCGAAGATGTCAAAGGCAAGAAGAAAATGACTGAGGAAGAGCTTCGGGAGGAGGAGAGGATTGAGAAACATAAAAGGAAAGCTAGACTTCCAACTGGAAAGTTGCTAGTTGCTAGTAGCAAAGCAGTTGCAGCTAACAAGGTAGCGGTCAAGAACCAAAGAATGGTCGAGATCATTGACAAGCTCATCAAGCTTGGAGCTGTGAGTGAAGATATGCTCCTGCTACCACTAGGGGAGTTAATTAAGCTAGAAAAGGCAACCATGCTGCTGATTGAACAAAGAAAAGAAGCAACAAGGATGGCCTTAGAGGAGGAAAGAGAAAGGAAGCTGATATGAATCTTAGGAGGGAAAGGATAACTTTCCTAACCTCCAGGGGTTTCTCTCTTGAAAAACTATCCCCACATGATAATTACATGATCCTATGGCTCTTTAACAACAACAAGATCAATTGGAGAAAGAGAGTAAGAAAGCTGCAATAGAAAAGTTGAAGGACAAAAAGAGAAAAGAAGAAGAAGCAGGGGTCATTGCTGCCAAGAAGATAGGTGAGAAGGCCTGGATGAAGGATTATCTCCTGGCTCACAGCTTCTCTCGTAGGCAAGTGGGTCCCATGTCTGAAAAGACACTATAATGACATGTTATTGATATCAAGGCTAACATTTGCTTCGGAAAAAGGAAGGAGATGTATAGAGGGGGATAAAGGATGACCATCAAACCAACACCTCAACCCCAACTTACATCCCAAACTTAACCTTAACCTTAACCTCAACCTGAGCCTTACCTATTTCCTTTCCCTATCAAAACTAAACCCACTTTCGAACCTTCCACCCCTAAACCAACACCAACCACCAAATCCACCTTATCACCACAACCACCTCAACTAATCAACCTCCAACCTAAAACACTACCTAGAACCCAAACTCCACTACCTACACAACAACCATCCAAACCATCCCCTTAGTCTTCAAAACATCTCTACTTAGAAGAGTTTAAAGATATCAAGAGGAAGCTCATCAAATGCACAACCTTGAGTGATATTGTTCAGAGGAGGATTTTGTCATGTTGACTTATGTTGATGGATCCTCAAGTTCCCTCACAAGAGATTAATTCCTTGATCTATTAAGAGGAACACTGGTCCAGGCTGTACTAAGAACGGGACAAAGTACCAAGCAAACCCCTTGTGCTAACAAAGAAGATTGTCCGGTAGGGGTTTGAAGACTCTTCTCATAACTTTGTTGTTGAGGAGAGAGAATGGCGAGCTGAACAGGCTTAATGCCTCATCTCTACTACACTTAAGTAGAATTGACATTGCTGAGTTAGTAGAGAAGCCATTTTCCAACCCCTCAAACTCCAAGATTGCTGCTCATATAAGAAATCACCTAAGCAGCCTTCATCTTGTCGAGTTGACTGCTATGACAAAGATTGAAGAGGAGTTAAAACTAAAAGAGAAGGAGGAGAGAAAACGATCAACAACCAAAGCCAAAGCCTTTCTCCAAATGGTTGCAGATCCTAAACTTGAATCAATTGTTACATGAGAGTATGACTATAACTCCCATCAACTAAATCTCTTTAGTGGGGCACACAAAGGGTGCATGTCATTAGGAGTGATAGACTGGATCTCCATCCACTAAAGAATTTCACAAAATTCTCCACACTACTTCACGACAGAACAAAGAAGCAGACAAATATCTTATGTCTTTGGTGCAGAAAGTTTTGAGAAAATAGAAATAAGTGACATTTTGGTAACATCAGCCTAAGGGGAGTTTGTTGGATCTAGAAAGGTTGGTGCAACCAAAACCAAACACTTAGATTATTTTGGTGCAACTTATAAAGGACTTCCAAAACTGAGTATGGAACTTCCGAATGAAACAGAGTTATTTCAAAGATAAAGTGCAAGATCAACTTCCGAAGAAATCTCCAACTTCTGAAGAGAAAGTCTTCTCTTTCGAAGTTCAACACTTAGAAGAATTCAAAGACAATGACTTCCAAAGTAGAAGTCCTCAAGCTACAGAAGAAATAGGCTATTCCGAAGTATAAAAGGCTTCGGAAGAACTAGTTCTTCCAAAGCTAATTACCTTCGGAAGATGTTGCTATGGACCGATGGACATAAGTATGGTTCATCTGACACTCCGCTGCAGACCTCTAATGTAGTGCATGGCGTTTTCTCAAAAGGCCATGTAGTTAACCATACTTTATTCCACTTTTCACCTTTACTTGTTAGTATAGTTAACAACTTTAGTTGGTGACAAAAGGTATGTCATGGACATGTCATGACTACCATATCTTATATAACACATTATCTAAGATACCATAACTATAGCTTTGTAATATATGCTTTAGTTGTAGGATTCCATCTAGTATCAAAGTATAACCGGCTGTAGGTGATAGTATATATCGTTTCTCATTCTAACTCTTGTATCTTGCTTGTAAAAGTCATGTAAACTTTGAGTTGAGAAGTGATATCTACAAGTACCTTGAAAGATACTTGTATTATAAGTTATCATTCTTCCATCCAGATTAGTATTTACACTCATGCCTCAGGGAAGCTTCAACTTGTTTTTAAAGTCCCTTAATTATATACTTCTAAAGAACGCCTATATTTTTTTTACTTTGCTTAAAGCCTCTAAATGATTAAGCCGTGCCTAGAGGTATGATGAAATATTAACTCCTTTAAGCTCAAATTAAAGAATGTGCAAGTATGCAAAACATATTGCAGGACCGTTGAAGTAGATCAATACAATCAGTTTCACAATGAGTACAGACTTAGAACACTTAACAGATCAAATAGAGAATCAGGTTTTAGTTGATAATACTATGAACACAAATAAATATGAGACCAAACAAGAACAAGAACAAGATAGTATTTGGTTTTCAAGAATGTTGTATATTGCTTGAGACAATTTAACTACATCCTACAACTGTCTATACTTTGAAAGCAGCTAGAAAGGACATTGGATAAAGCATGTCTTCTTTGTCTTTGGAATAAATTAGTCTTTAGCTTTGGAAGACTTTATCTTTGAAGCTTTGAAATACTTTATCTTTAGCTTCGGAAGATTTGGTCATTTCGCTTCGGAAGATTTTACACTTAGCGTATTTTCTTTAACTTGTGTAAAAATTTTAAAGTAACTTTACTTTGTACTTTATGCATACATAATGAGAGCTATTTGGTTGTTGTGATTGCATCATATTTTGGTGTAGAGGTGGATGCATTGGACTTCTTCTTCTTATTGTCCCTCTTCTTGGCCATTTCTTCCATTTTTCCAGAATTGAGTTTAGAAGATTGGCCTTTAGCATAAGGTTGTTCTTGTGTGTTTTTCTTAGTTGGTACTTTTCCCTTATATGTTCAGAAGAAGAGGGATCAGGATCCTATTATAGATTAGAAGATGAAGTTGGGTGTGGTCTAGCACTAGGTGCAGGTTATGTTGTCTCTTTTGGTTCAACCTTGACTTCAACTTCATGTGTAGCCTGACTTGTTGGAGAATGCAAGTCAAATAGCTCACCCTTTTAAACCTTCTGCTTGATCACCCTAATATGCTTATCCATGGTGGATAGAGGCACTGGGCCAACCCTCTTTCCAGAGAATCCATACAGCTTCAAAAGCTCATCATCCTTTGCCTATCAGGAGATTTTTTAGACTTTTTTAGGTGGTGGCTCTTGACTTTGTAGCTTTTTCTCTCATCTTCCTCTTAGCAACTTTTTGTTCCTTCATTTCTTGTTGCTCAAGCTGCTTGAGTTACTTAAATTCTATGTACTCATAGGACAAGGGAAGAGGTGCAGATGTCTGATAGAGGCCTATGGACTAAGATAGTTGATCATATTTTGTTTATCTTCTTCTTTTACTAACCATGGTTGTTGCTAACTTGCCATAGACTCTGTCTCAGGGATTTCTTGAACCGGGGAGAGAGTAGGAGCATACTTGAAGAGTCTTTTCTTCCTCCTTTCTTCTTTATCTTAAGGAGCGATATTGCATCCTTTACTTCCTTTCTCTCCTTTGACAAATTAGTTTCAGCCAGTTAATTTAAAACTTCTAAAGGAAGAGAAATGAGTTCATCAATGTTGTAGTTTTTGGTCCCTGAGTAGTTTTACATGGTTGTCCTAACTCATCATCTTGAGTGTTTGGCCTCGCAGTAGCCTTTATTGTAGCTTCCATGAAGCCAGGGGACCCCTTTGAACTCTCTCCCCTTACCTTCCTCTTCCTCTCTCTTTCTTCCTTCTCCATGTCCTCAGAAGTCACCTTCCTTTTACCTTTTTCACTCCTAGGTTTTGTGATTGTAGGTAGAACTTTCTCCCCTTTTAGGTAGAATTACCCTGCATAGGTGAGCTAGAGGTTAGCTCCACCATATCCATAGCTTCTTGCGGCCCTTGTTGAGTCCTCTTGAGTGGTCTTTCAGCTAACTTTCCCTTGGGATTGGTGATGTCAAGTTGATGATCATTGACCCTCTTTTGCAAGGTTGTCACCTGAGATTCTAGGTGACTAACCTTGAAGAATAAATAGGTGCAAGTTTTAGTCAGTTTGTCCACCTTTAGTTTCAGACTCGCCTCATCTTTATGAGAAGAATCACAGGGGATGGAGAGAATAGGACCAAAGTCTTCTTCCTCATCACGAGCACTAAGTTTTTGGCTGATGGATTTGTCCTGCACCATCACAGCTTCAGTTGAAGTGTCAATGGACTGGGTTACCATGCATGAGGTCTTAAATATGTAATCACTTGCATAGTGAGAGCATCTTATATGGACCTCCTAAACTAGTTTAGGGAGATCCACCTCAACTATAAGTGGATGATATGGGATAGACTCGGGTGAGTAGGAGCACTCAGCTCTCCTTGAGCAGGGGTGGAGAAGAGAGACTCTTGGTACTCACTAAATATCATGTCTTCATTATCATAGAATTCAAGGTTAGGTATGGTTTGATTAAGGCCTACAGGTTGGGGATGGTAGCTTTCCCATGAAGGTACTTCACTAGAGTTTTGATACTCTGAGTGAAGGCTTAGGGCTGGTGTTGGTGTAATGACCTCATTAAGCTGAGCATGAGGAACCTCAACATTGATTCTTGAAGTGATGGGAGTGGTTTGTTCCTCAGGGGAAGTAGGAGCTCTAATTTCCACTTCTTCCTACATTGGTGAGGTTATGGGGGCTTGTGTTACCTAAGTAGCTTGTGAAGGGTTTTTTTTAGATTTTCTAGAGTAGGTGATGGCTATTTGAGGTTGTGTGGGTAGTTTAGATGTAGAAGGTGTGTGTTTAACACTACCTGGTGGTGCTAGGTTGTCACATTAAGCATTGACCTCTAACATTTTTGGGACTAGGGATGTTTTTACCCTTGAGAAGCCCATAGTATGCCTCATATGTCCCATTTAAGAACATTAGCTATTCCCCTTAACGGTAAGCCTAGTTCACAGTTAAGAACATATACAGGGAACATGTAATATTCTAAGGAGTCTATGTTAGCAAGAATATTTGTATATACAAATTGAGAGTACCTAAATTTGACACCTTCAACCATGCCATGGACTATATAGGAAATGTTTTTTGGAATCTGTCCCAACCTCCATGCTTGTTTGATCGACAATGAATGACTATATGGAGGAGGTACATACACTAAGAGGAGAGCTTCCCTTTATTAAAGATTATTACTTAGTAATCACCATCATAGCCTATTTTCCTAAAGGACTAGTTCACAATAGATTTTAGGAAGGAAAATTCACCTTTTTGATCAAATACCCTGAGATGGTTGTTAATTGTGGCTACTATGATGAAAATTGGCCTCCCTTGAACTGTGATGGACAATGTTTTCTCTTATTCCAAAATGAACTCTAGGTAGATCCTCCAAAAGTTTAAAATTTGATATTCATATAGTGGAGGATCTATGGTGAGGGAGGTAAAGTAGTTGGATAGATACAAGAAATGGCAAACATCTGAGAAAACCAGGATCTTTCTCAGATGATAACAGAGCAACCTGATTGGGTTTCTTGTGTAAGTGCATTGAAAAATATGGTTGGTATTGTGGATCAGGTTAGGCCATTTGTGAGAAGCTTTGTAATAAAGAAAAGTAAGAACAAAGGCGGTTTGTGTGTGAATTTAGGTCAGTGAGATTTGCCGATGAAGAGGAAAGTTAAAGAGGGGGAACCGTTAAAGATGTATATATATGAAATGAATTTACGACAAAATTAGTGCAAAATGATAATCTTTGAAATCCGGATGTTGGTCCCACCTCCAAAAACATACCCAAAAAGGTAGGTTTCTTGGAAATTTTGCTTTAGAAGAATAATATTTAAGAGTATTTTTACCTCACAAACATATTTGGTTTCAAAAGTGATTAATACTAAGTGGTTTTATTCATAAGGGAATAATTCTTTTGAGGCTTAATTGCTTTCGGAAGAAAATTATCCTTCAAAATAAATAAGAACTTAGAAGGATTTTAAGCTTCAGAAGATATATCAGAATTTCTTCTGAAGGAAAATATCTTATAACTAGTTATTAGTTTTGAAGACACAATGTTCTTTCAAAGACAAGTTAATGTCTTCCAAGAGAAAATAAGTCTAAAATTTCTAAGATTCTAAGAAATATCATTTGAGAAGTTTACTTGCAAAGTAAACTAGGCTTATGTAGGTGATGACATAGATAACTTAGGACAGACAAATTTTAAAAATAATCTTGAGTTTAGTTTAAGAAAATTTACTAAAAGTTAATCATCCCAATAGCTCATACATGATATTTAAATCTCTATTCATCAAAAGCTTCTGTGAATATATCACCAGATTGTTCATTTGTGTTAACTTTGATTAGTTTTAACAAAACTTTTTCAAAATTATCTCTAATCAAATGATACCTAATGTTGATGTGTTTTGTCCTTGAGTGTTGCACATGGTTCATTGTGATAAAGATATCATTGTTGTTGTCTATATAGATGGAGTCTCTTTAAAGTTAAATCCATAGTCTAGCATCGAATTTTGAATCCAATGCACTTAAGCATAGAAACTAGTAGTAGCAATGTATTCAGCTTCAGTAGTTGATGAAGACACATAGAATTGTGTGTTGCACTGCCATGAGACTATCCTGCCACCAAATAATTGACATCCCCAGACGTAGAATTTGCAGTCATATTGTAGCCACCATTGTCCCTATTTGTATAAGAATACTGATTTGAAGTCAGAATTTTTTGGAAACCAAAGGCATAGTTTTGGAGCACCTTTTAGATATCTAAGAATACTCTTGACAACACTAGATGTGACATCTTAGGGTTGGCTTAATATCTTGCACAAATGCATGTGACCTAATCATAGCCTTGTAGAAATGTTCATCCACACACTTGCCCTCAAGATCAGGTCCAAGGGTGTGGTTTCTTGCTATGGTGTCTTTGCAACCTTATATTTGGTCATGTTAAATCTTGTGAGTATGTCATATTCATACTTTGACTGAATTATAAACATGATATTGCCAACCTACTTCACTTGAATTCCTAGAAAGAAATTGAGTTCCCTCATGGCACTCATTTCAAACATATTCTTCATCAGCTTCTGAAAGTCTTTGTAAAGCTTTGGATTTAGTGACCGAAAAATAATGTCATCTACATAAACTTGAACAAGCATTAAGTCATTTTATGTTCCTTTGATGATTAATGTTCCATTTATAGAACCCCTCTTATAGCCATGCTGAAAGAGGTAATCAGATATTGTCTCATACTATTCCTAGAAGCTTGGTGTAGTCCATAAAGAGCTTTATCAAGCTTGCAAAGATAATCAGGATGATCTGGATTTGCAAAGCCAGGTGGTTGCTTGACATACACCTTCTCATCAATCACCCCATATAAGAAAGGACACTAAACATTAATTTTGTAGACCATGAAATTCTTGGATGCAACAAAAGTAATGAATATCCTAATAGCTTCAAATCATGCCACTGGAGCAAAAACATTTGTGTAGTCAATCCCATATTCTTGAGTGAAACCTTGACCAACTAGTCTAGCCTTATTCTTGATGACAAGTCATTTACAATCCTTCTTGTTCCTAAAAACCCATTTGGTACCTATAGTGGTCTTCCCTTGAAGAAGAGGACATAAGTTCCAAACCTTTTGCCTTTTCAATAAAGTAGCTCCTCCTACACTACTTCAATCCAGCTATCATCCATCAAAGCTTTATCAACTTTTTTGGGCTCTATCTTGGACAAGAAACAAGAGTATAGACAAAGATTTTTGCATGGGTTTGTCCTCTTGTTCTCAACCCTATGCCAACATCTCTAATAATATTTGTGATGGGTTGTGACTTGTAGATCCTTAGTTAAGGTATCACATCAAGTTGATCGGAAAGATCCAAATTTATGACATTCAAATCTGGCAATGGAGTGTCACCAACCATATGAACATACTTATCAAGAGAAGCATGATCAAATGAGTGTGTAGCATCATTGATTTAGTCTTCTATGGAATGGCTATTAGCATCAATAAATGATAGGATCAAATGAATATATTTGTGATGATTTGTAACACAATTCAATGAAATTCACATACACCAATCAAATCAAAACAAGATATCAACAAAATTCAAGTTTTCATTAATATCAAGCTAAGACAATTACAAATACGAAAAGCAGATTCGAATATCTTGTGTATTCGTTTGTATATCTTTACAAACCTGCAAAACTAAGCTATTTATATTGAAAACAAAAGTAAAGGAACTAACAATTTACAGAAATAGTCCCTATACTATTTACAGAATATCAAAAGACAAATAAAGACAAGATGTTAATCTTTTAGAGCACTTAACAATACTCTGCCTAAGATTTACATGGTCTTTAGTCTTCAAAATCTTCAAGCTTGACTGCTGACTCTATCTTCAATTCTGTCTTCAGCCTTGACTTCATCATTCAAAGAGATCTACCGGCTCTTCTTTGACTTTAAACATAGGCTTCTGCTTGTACGTTTCTAACTCTTTCAAAGCTTTTGATATAGCAGACTTGAATTTATTTGCAAGAATGCCTTGTTCAGGTTTAACTTCATTTGTTTTAATCTCCATCTTGTTCATTCTTTCCAATGTATCTTTGAAAGACATGAAATATCAATGTTTGCATATAACTCAATAGGTTTATTACTATCCTTTGAGTACACTTCTAAGACCCCTTTTCTTGATATTCTCATGAATTCAATATCTTTAATATCTTCTTAACAATATTGGCATACGCAAGTGCTTTTCTCAAAGAAATCCTTTCCATGGCAGCGTTCATCATATTGATAATAGAAATAAAATATTTCTTGTCTTGCTCAGCCACTTCAGGAGAAACCTTCTCAAGTTTTTGTACTGACAAAAATGAGATATAACTTGGATGTAACAATTTTAGCTCAAAAACTCCAAATAAAGTAATCATGTCCTCATCCCATCTTTGTAGATTTCGGACTAACTTTAGCTCAAATGTCTCAGTGTTGTAAAACCATCTGAGAGTTGGCTTAGAGTTTTGATTACCGTCAATCACTTTAAGTCCTGGAGTTGTAACTTTTTCAAAGTATTTAACACAAAATTCTATCAATGAATGTTCTTCTTCTGATTGAACTCCCTTTAGTTTCTTGTTTTTCTTCAAAGAAACAAAATGCTCCTTGTCTTCTTGGTCACATCTTGTGTTAAGAAAATTACTTGATCTATCCAATCCACGTCTTAATAATTCTACAAACATCTTCCCATGTTTTGCATCAGAAGGATTGATCAGAGGTAGTCTATTTAGCTCTTTTAGTCTTGCACCGGAAGTTTTATGATACTAGAGTAAAAATGATAAACGTCACATACAACATTTACTCTCTTTATCAAGAATGCATCAAACACATCGTCATACTTCCATGCAATTATCTTTACTTGATTTTTAAAATCTGGAGCAATCATTGCATTCAACAATTCAGCAACTGATTGTCCTTTCTGCAATATATTCCTTACTAAATCTCTTGTTGTTCTTGAACTATCGAGAATATTCCTTTGATTAGTTGATGCTTTATAGGTTTGTCTTTCAAGATCAGCAAACATTTCCATCAATTCTTTTCTATGAGTGTGAGCATCATCAAGTCTTGACATTTGTTTTATTTCATGTGGCTTCAACATTCTTGTTCTTTTTGTTATCTCAAGATTCTGAGGGTTATCTGTATCCAGCACTATCATCTTCTTCATTTTTTTCTCAGTTTCTTGAAAGCTTCTTACAAGATTTCTTAGAGATACAGATTGTAACCTCTTCAGCTTCCTCCATGGGTAATTTCTAGCTTGCAACCATGATCTAAGAGCAGGAATACTCATATCATCAGGATCAGGATGGTGCAGCTCAGAACTAGACAGTTCTTCTACATTTATAACCTCCTTTGTTCTTATCCATTCACCATGCTCAACCACTATCTCATTTGGATCTATTGATGCAATTGACTCTGCATAGATGCATTTCTCGTATTCATCATTAATTTGAGAAACAGTCAGTTCCATCAAATACACTTACTTGTATTTCATGTTCACAAGGTAGTTATATTTTTCTTCAAAATCTTGTGGTACTTCATCTTGTTCTTGTATATTTCTTGTGAAGAGAAATATGACACAAATTCAGCTTCATCAATGTCTTCATTCTCAAGAACTTCATCATACCAATCATCATTATATACTTCTTCAATATCATCTAGAGCATCAATCTGTTCTTGAACATTTTGCTCTTCAACTAATTCTTCAGTTCTTTGAATTTTAGAAGAAGATTCAGTCTGATCAACTTCTTCTAATTCATTTACTTTTCGTTTTCCTTTTCTTTGTTCAAGATTTTCTTCAATTTGCACTTCAGAACTAATCACATGTACAAGAGATATAGCTTTCTGAGCTTCTCTTTCCTTTAACAATTCAGCTTTAAGGTTTTCATTTTCTTCAGATAGCTTCTTGAATTTGTCCTCAAGACTGTCATAATCTTTAATCATGACTTCAAAATTCTTTATCACATCTTCTTTATCTTGAGCAAAACTAACAGTTTTTTCATCTTTTAACACAATTTCTTCGGACAACTTCAAATTTTCATCTTTGAGCTTTTGAATTTCTTTTTCACAAGCATTGATTATCTCTTTCATTCTCTAATTTTCAACTTTCAACTTTTCAATATCCTTTCTTTGGTTACATTTTCTTCTTTCAACTGTTCAATCACATCAACTTCAACTATTTCCTCTGTTTGTATAGACACATTGTGTGACATATCACAGGAATTTCTTCTGCTTCTTCATTTTCATCAATTTCAACTATTGGATTGAATGAAATATCATTGATAAACTCAGAATCAGATGTTTGATTTTGAGAATTCCTTTCTGTTACAGCTTCCTCACATTTTCTTCAAACATAGCCTGTGTCTCATTCTCAGTATTTTCAACATTCCCTTCTTCATTTCCTTCTTGAATTACTTCAGTAACATTATCATTTCTATCATCATCATCATCACTTCTTCACTTGATGAACTTTCAGACATATCCTCATCACTTTCCTCATCAACTTCTACATCTTCAATCAAATCATTTGGATCTATTGGTTCTTCTTCAGTTAGATGAAAGTGTGGCTGAGTAATGTCAACTTCATCCATAGATACATTTTCGATATAATCAAAAACTGGAATGTTTTGAGCACCCGTTATCATTGCCAGTCTTTTGTACACACTTTCTGACATGTGCTCTAACTGAATTCTATCACCAATAACTTCATCAGCATACAGATCTAGATTTGCATTATTAATGAGAAGTTGAAGAAATCTTGGATACATCAGATACTTATGTCTTACTCCTCTTTCCAGATTAAAAATAAATCCATTCATTATCCACTTAGCCATATTGAATCTTCTGTTAGTGGAAGGCTACAATTGGAGATGCAATGTCAATAGGAATGAATCCCAACCTGCACTTCTTTTTGACATAGGAATGTTTTTGAGTCTGTAGGCAATCATCACCATCAGCCAGTTCAGGTCCATCTCTTCAACATCTTCAGGATCCATCTCAAATAGATCCTGTAAAAAAATTCTAGTTGAGTTAAATGGCTACCTTGATATGCTTGAAAGTTTGCCATAAAAGCAGTAAATGCAGTTTTGGACTCTTCATCCTCTAATAGGATATTAATCACATCTTTAACTTTGCTAGATTTAGCAGAGTTAGATGATGAAGAAGTCTCTGTCTGAATATTGATGATTGACTGTGTTTTAGGAGGAGATTGAGAATGAGATTGAGTTGTATATGCAGGTGCACTGGTAAATAATGAGTTAGTGAAAAATCCTGCTCCTACAAACAGATCTCCTTCTTCTTCAGGACTTTCTCACTCTTTTCCATGATGCATTTCTATGGTGGTTGCAGGAGAAGCAACAAACTGATATTGAGACATTGATGTTGCTCTATCATTGTTCCTTAAGCTTTCATCAATCTCCACTGATTCTACTTTTGCAATAAGAAGATCTAGATCCATTGGAAACTTCTTAGTATGCTTTAGTAAAGTTACAGTTTGTTTCCATGATGACGGTTAAAGATTTAGTAGTCTGAGACTTAAATCTTCAAGATCAGGTTTGATACCAGCTGTTGACATCTCAGTTATGAGTTGAACAAATCTGTTCATCATTTGATTTATTGTCTCTCCAGACAATGTTGAAACAATTCTAATGTCTTTTCAGCTTTGTTTCTTTAAATTTGAATCTCTTTACCTCCTTCACAAATGATCTTCAATACTTTATATAGTGTATATCCAGTTTGATAAGCATCTAGCCTTGCATGAACTTCCAAAGGTAGTCCTTTACAGATTATTGAATAGGCTTTAATATCATTCTTAACTCTTTTTAGATCATCTCCTTGAAGATCATCTTCTGGTAAGGTTCTGGAGAATATTTGTATACACAAATCCTCTGTCTGGTCCATCAGTTATTACAGGAATGTATGATCCTTTTTCTATAGATTCCAGAGATCAGTGTCAATGGAATTAAAATGCTGTTTTAGTCTAAGAGACCAATTTTTGAAATAAGCTCTATGTTTAAGCTTTGGAACTCTATTTCAGAATCTTCTGATTTACCATTATATTTTTTTAATAAAATCTAAGTATCAAGGTTAAAAGTTCTGAACAGTATTCAAACGTCTAACAGTTGATGCGTTAACTTGAAAGAAAACGTCTAAGGGAAGCCTTAGAAAATTTTTCAAAATGTCTAAGATTAATGCTGTTGGAAGGTTTCAAGCGCTCCTAAAAAGTTGTTCAAACGCCTGAATAGTTGTCAAACGACTAAACAGTTGTCAAACGCCTGAATAGTTGTTCAAACACCTAAATAGTTTTCAAGCGTCTAACAATATCAACTTAACAAAGGGATGATACGTCTGGGATTCTCTTCAACAGTACTCAAACGACGGACTATTAAACGTTACAAGTGTTAATGCGTGTAAGGATTCCTGAAGTCTGATGCAACCCAAAACTGCCTAAGTGTTTCAGCAACATGCACTAAGTACTGAAGTGAAGAATGCTTCGGAAGAATTACACAAAGCATTAGAAAATACTCTAAGTGTAATATCTTCCGAAGCCAAGACCAATATCTTCCGAAGCCTAACATGAAGTCTTCCGAAGCTTGAAGAGGCAAAGTCTTCCGAAGCTTCAACCTATGAAGACAGATTTCTTCCGAAGACTTTTAGTACACATGCTTTATCTGATGTACTGTTCCATAAAGCACCTTTTCCGCTGCGTCTCTGATAAGTCACCAACTTACAAGAGTTGGTGAAAAGGTCCATGCTTTTGGTAACTGTACATTGAGGTCTTGAGTCTGAAACTTTCCACTTTATGTACTTTATCCTTTTTGTAATGTATAAGGATGTGAGCTATGGCATGTCATAGTCACAAGGTCAAAAGGCAGATATGCCTTTTGATCCTACAATTGATTTTGTTAGTGTCTAGTCAATTGTATCCAGCTGGCTTTCATAGTATAGCCGGCTGTAGGTTGTAGTATAAGTATTCCAAGTTCTTGTATCTTTCTTATGCTTTGTAACACTTGTAAAAGAACTTGAGAAAGCAATATACTGCTCCCTTGAAAACTATACTCTCTTGTTCTGTCTCTTGCTTTACTTGTGTTCTCTGTATCACCTTTGGTTACCTAGTTCACTGTTTGATTAAAGTTTAGTTAATCTTCTTGTGTGTTGTGTTGTAATTGTGTTCAAGCCCTTGAACGATCCTGCAATTGGTATCAGAGCATTCAGGCTCGTGATATAAGATCTAACCATCTTAAGATCCCTCACACACACAAAAAACTAAACTTTTCAAATGGCTTCCATCTCAAAGACTGATATGGAGACTGGAACCATGAACAAATCCCCATTGATCACTCTTGATGACTTCGACACCTGGTGCATGAGGATGGAAGGCTTCATCAGGTCTCTTGACTCAAGAATGTGGGAATCTGTTGAATATGGACCTTTCATACCTAGCACCCCCTCTGCTACCGGTGCTGGTATGATTCCTAAAGATGTGGCCAACTACTCAGATGAAGATAGGAAAAGAGTAGAGATTGACAGGAAGGCCATGACTGCTCTTCAGACTGCTATCCCAAACTCTGTGTACAGAGGTTTTAAGAAGTGCAAAACAGCTAAACAGCTGTGGGATGCACTGAAGCTGATGTATGAAGGCTCCTCTGAAGCCAAGGAGAACAAGAAAGATCTTCTGAAGCAGCAGTTTGAAAATTTCACCTTTAAAACAGGTGAAACCATGACCCAACAATACTTCAGGTATGTTGAGATTGTGGATACCCTTGTGGATGGAGGAGTTCCTCTTGAGAACAGAGACATTGTAAGGAAGTTCATGTCCTCACTTCCTAGGCAATGGACACACTATTGTGTGGTAATCAAGAGGACTGAGAACCTTAAAACTCTTACTCTGACAGAGTTATATGGGATTCTCAGTGGATACCAGATGGAGATGAACTTACAAGGTTCATCTGGCAACTCTAACAATCAAATGGGTTCAGCCCTTCATGTGGTTGAAAGGGACAGCATAGAACCCCAACATCATCTCCTATGCTACCCTGACAACTCACAAAAGGGTCCTTTCATCACCTTCCCGGAGACACCAAGGGAGAACTTTACTCAAGGAAGCCCATTCCAAGAGACAAGTTCTTCTCAAGCCTTTGTGTCTGCAGATGAAAGCTGTGGAAATTATCTCTTCACTCTTGAAGACCTAGACTGTATCCATCCAGATGACCTGGAATACATGGAGATAGTTCAGCAGATGGCTCTTCTCACTCACAGAGCCAAGAAGTTCTACAAGAGGACAGGAAGAAAATTTCCAAGCAATGCTACCAGTGGTAAGTTTGGGCTGGATAAAAGCAAAGTTAAGTGTTACAATTGTAACCTTATGGGTCACTTCGCCAGGGAGTGTAAGGCACCTAGAGCAAATGGGGGTCAAACACAACTCAGACCAAACTACACCAACAATACCCCTCAGGCTGAGAAGACAAAGCAACATGCTGCGGTTGCTGTTGAAGAGGGAGGATTTGACTGGAGTTTTCAGGTGGAGGATGCTTCTCCAAACCAAGCATTGATGGCTGACCATGATGAAGCCAAGGTATTAGAACATCTTTGCTCCCCTGAATGCATTGCTAAAGTAAATAGATACAGGTCCTACAACCTAGAGATGAGATCTGATCTTGAGTCATTAAACATATTAAAATCTGATTTTAGAAAGTCTGAAAATGATTACAAGTTAAAGATAGAAGACTTGGAGAAAACCATTTCAGTACTAAAACATGAACATACAGATTTTAGAACTCAGATCCAAGATCTCATCACTAAGTTGACTAAGTGCCAGGCTGAGCTTGTGATCAGCAAAGCCCTGGCAGAGAAAAGTGTTCTTGAAGAAGAGACCTTCAAGAACATGATATCCTCATCCCTACACAATAAGGTTTGTTATCAAAATAGACAGGGACTGGGATCAAATGAGATAGCTCCTCCACACACAATCTTGTCTGTAAGATCTCCTAGGTGTGGAACTTGTGAAGATGAGCTTCCTCTCATAGATCCAATAAGTGAGGATGATGAAGAAGTGATAGTGAGGAATCCCTCTGAGAAGAGTGAAGAAGAGGATTCCTCCAAGGGCCACTATCCTTCTGAGGAGAAGAAATTAACTGTGATGACCAAGTCCAAGAGAAAGAACTTGATCAGGAAGAGCAAAAGGAAAGCAAAGAAGGCTCAAGAAATCAAGGCTACCTTTGATGCTAAGCAGAAACAAGTGTTTATCTCTGCAGGTTTCAAAGCAATAAGGACTGAAGACATCCACCAAAGCCTCTTAGCCAAGAGTTCTGGTTCATGTTCAAATCATCTCAGTACAAAGAAGAAGACTGAGCTGCTGTGTACCACTGCTGCACAGCCTGGACCATCAAATTCCAAGAACAGTTCACAGCCCAAGGGAACTGTATCTGCATCTACCAAGATGAAGGTGAAAAAGGGATGTGACCAAGGCCAGTCTTGCTCTCAAAAGGAGATTTCTTTGAAGAAGAAAATGCTGTGTGTTATGTGTGAAAGTACTTCTCATATTGCCAAGGATTGTCCATACAATCCTAAAAGTACTATCCACATGACCAATACAAAGACTTCAAAGAATCTCAAGAAGTCTCAAGCTTCGGAAGGAAAGTCTGTTTCCTTCGGAAGCTCCAAATCAAAGAAGAAGGTAAATGGAAAATTACCTTCGGAAGCAAAGTTGGTCTCGGAAGAAAGGAGTTCTTCCGAAGTACTAAAGTCTACTGCAGTGACTGTAGATTCTTCCGAAGTGTCAGTCATTAAAACTTGTGAAGCTCCAAAAGCTTCTAAGGTTTTGAAGGTCAAGTCCAAGACTCCAAAGGTGGTGTGGAAGTCTAAGAAAGACCAAATGACTGAGGTTTCTCCATCAACAACAGCTGAAGATCCCCTCTGTACAACCATAGGATCTATTACTGTTGCATTACCTTCTATTACACTTACTGAACCCAAGACAAGTAAGGCTTGGGTTTCCAAATGTAACTAATCATTTTCTTTGTGCAGGAACAGCTCAAGACAAACAAGAATGTCTGGATAATTGACAGTGGCTGTTCCAGGCACATGACAGGCGATAGGTCTTTACTTCATAATTTTGAGAGAATTGATGGAGGACCAGTTGCTTTTGGAGGAAATGAAGGTGGTTACATTTATGGAAGGGGCAAGGTCACAAATGGTAAGCTCAGCATTGAGAAGGTAAACTTTGTTAAGGAGCTTGGGTACAATCTTCTGAGTGTATCTCAATTTTGTGATCAGAGTCATAACATGCTCTTCACTGAGCATGAGTGCATTGTTCTCAAGCCTGGAGTGGTCATTCCTCATGAGCATATTCTGCTCAGAGCCCCCAGGAAAGGGAACATGTACAAGATGGATTTGCAAGAAACATCTCCCTCTGGAGAAGTTTCATGCTTTCTATCTAAAGCAAATAGTGATGAGTCTTTCCTATGGCATAAAAGAATGTGCCATGTAAACTTTAAGAATATGAATAAATTAATCAAACATGATCTGGTAACTGGAATGCCAAAGAAAGAGTTTACAAGTGATGATCATTGTGTTGCATGCCTGAAAGGGAACAACACAAGGTATCTCACAAGCCTAAGGAAAAGAACTCCATCACTACTCCCCTACACTTATTACATATGGATCTCTTTGGCCCCACCAGTGTAATGAGTTTAGGAAGGACCTTATACTGTCTAGTGATCACAGATGATTTTACAAGATTCACTTGGGTTTTCTTTCTTAGAACTAAAGATGAGACTCCTGAGATTCTAAAGAATTTCATCTTAAAGATTGAGAATCAATGTGATCACAAGGTCAAAACCATAAGATGTGATCAAGGAACTGAATTCAAGAACCAAATCCTTGATACATTTTGTGATGAAAAGGGTATTACAAGACAATACAGTGCTCCCAGGACTCCTCAGCAAAACGGAGTTGCTGAGAGGAGAAACAGGACACTTATTGAAGCTGCAAGAACTATGTTGTCTGACTCTAAACTGCCTATCACCTTCTGGGCAGGGCAGAGGCAGTAATACTGCTGCTATGTGCAAAACAGAGTTTAGTAGTTAAGACACATGGTAAGACTCCTTATGAACTTTGGCACAAGAGGAAACCTTTCATTGGTTTTCTCAGGTCATTTGGATGTCCCTGCACCATCTTGAATACCAAAGATCAAGTTGCCAAGTTTGCTGAGAAATCAGACGATGGACACTTCATTGGATACTCTTCTCAAGCTAAAGCTTATAGAGTATACAATCTCAGAACTAGAATCATTGAGGAGTCAGCCAATGTGACTTTCAATGAGCACACTCCCAGTGTGGCTGGTTCTGGTCCGGATTGGCTATTTGATCTTGATTTAGTTACCAACTGTTTTAATAAATCTTGTGAGCATGTTTCAGGATCTGCAGAAAATTAAATACAGGTGATCCTGATCCAAGATTTGAGCTTGGAAGACCTTCAGCTCCAGTTGAAACTACTTCAGCAAATGAGGTTTCTATCAGCACAACAATGACAAATCCAGCTGATACATCTGGCATGCCTTCAAATTCCAGTTCAGAGGCTTCTCAACCAGATAAAGACATCTCAATTGCAGAAGATAACAATGGTGATGGTGAAGTGATCAAGAATCTCTTGATGCTAATAACCATACCATAGATGATAACATCAATGATGTCACACACTCATTGGATCAAGTTAATCTTGATAAGTGTGATAATGTGGAGGATCAATCTTCAAGACCAGATCTAAATTTCTCAAATTTGGATCTATCTCAGCAACTTGCTGTGATCCCTCAGCTAAGGATCCACAAGTCTCATCCTACCACAAACATCATTGGAGATGTTATCTCCGGGGTAAAGACAAGAGGGCAACCCATGAAGCAAATGTTTGTCTTCACTCTTGTTTTCTATCCCAGTTAGAGCCAAAGAAAGTTGAGGAGGCTCTAAAGGATGGAAGTTGGGTTGAAGCTATGCAACAAGAGCTGCTTCAATTCAAAAGGCAGAAAGTTTGGAACCTTTGTCCTCTTCCTCATGGGAAGACTACCATTGGAACCAAATGGGTTTTTAGGAATAAAAAGGATGATAGAGGAATCATCATCAAGAACAAGGCAAGACTAGTTGTTCAAGGATACACACAAGAAGAAGGGATTGACTACACTGATGTTTGCTCCTGTAGCTAGACTAGAAGCTGTTAGGATATTCCTGGCATTTGCTGCATCCAAGAACTTCAAGGTCTACCAACTTGATGTAAAGTGTGCTTTCTTATATGGAGTGATTGATGAGGAGGTTTATGTCAAACAACCACCTGGTTTTGTAGATCCTGATCATCCTGATATGTCTGCAAGCTTGACAAAGCTCTCTATGGGCTGCATCAGGCACCCAGGAAGTGGTATGAGACACTGTCTGAGTATCTCTGTAAACATGGTTACAGAGAGGTACTATAGATGGAACTCTCTTCATCAAAGGACAAGGAAACGACATTCTGCTAGTTCAAGTATATGTGGATGACATCATCTTTGGCTCAACCAATTCAAGGCTCTGCAAAGACTTTGAAAAGCTGATGAAAGATAGATTTGAAATGAGTTCAATGGGAGAACTTAATTTCTTTCTGGGAATTCAAGTGAAGCAGGTTGAAGATGGCATTTCATAAGTCAGTCAAAGTATGTTCAAGATATACTCAAGAGGTTCAACATGACTGATTGTAAGACTGCTAAGACACCCATAGCCAGAAACCACTCCCTTGGTCCAGATCTTGAGGGGGAGTGTGTAGATGAGCACTTATACAGGGCTATGATTGGGTCTCTTATGTATCTTACAGCTAGCAGGCCTGATATCATGTTTGCTACATGTATTTGTGCAAGATATCAAGCCAATCCTAAGATGTCTCACTTAATCACTGTGAAAAGGATTTTAAGATACCTCAAAGGTGCTTCAACACTTGGTTTATGGTATCCAAAGAATTCTAATTTCAATCTGTATGCCTATACAGACAGTGATTATGGTGGCTGCAACATGACTGCAAAGTCTACATCTGGGGGATGTCAATTCCTTGGTGGAAGGGTTGTCTCATGGCAATGCAAGAAACAAACCTGTGTGTCTGCATCAACTGCTGAGGCTGAATACATTGCTGCTGCAAGCTGCTGTGCTCAAGTGCTTTGGATTCAAAATCAGATGCTAGACTACGGATTTAACTTCAAAGAGACTCCTATCCACATAGACAACAACAGTGCTATCTCTATCACTGAGAACCCTGTGCAGCACTCAAGGACCAAACACATCAACATCAGGTATCATTTAATAAGAGATAACTATGAAAAGGGGTTAATTAAACTAGTCAAAGTTCACACAGATGAACAATATGCTGATCTGTTCACAAAAGCTTTTGATGAACAGAGATTTAAGTATCTGATATCAGCTATTGGGATGATTAACTTTGAGTAGATTTTTTTTAAAACTAATTCTAATTATTTCTTCTTAAAATATGTGTGTCCTAAGTTGTCTAGTTCATCACTTTCATAAGCTCATGTTTTCTTTGAATGAAAAACTCTTTTTGAAGACTTTCCTTGGATTCTTGAAAATTTTCTGATACTTCGGAAGATAACATTTTACCTTCGGAAGAAAAATATGTCTTCAAAATAAATGACTGTCTAAGAATTTTACCTTCGGAAGAAGTCAAAATTTATCTTCCGAAGCTTAAAATTCTTAACTTAGACACTTATTCATTTTTAAGGACTTTTTCCTTCCGAAGCAAAAATTACTTTCGGAAGCTTTGTTCATTCTTATACAAAGCATCCAAAAGTTTATTTCTCTTCCGAAGCATAAATCTTTAAGACTCTCAGGAAAATTCTTCCGAAGTCACTTTAGCTTCGGAAGCTTTTTCAATCACAACTTCCGAAGACAAATTACTTTCGGAAGCTTTTCGAATTCCAAGAAAACTACTTTTTGAGCAAAAAGGTAAACTACTTTTTCAGAGGTGGGACCGACATACGGATTTCAAAGTTTATCCTCTTTCATTACTTTATCTGAAATCCTTCTCTCTCATATAAACCCAACGGTTTCCCCCTCTTCTATCATCTGCTTTTCTTCCATACCTAAAACCCAAAGCTTTCTCTCTGAAATTTCCTTCCCATTCTTTTCTCTTCATCTCTGAGCTACCTCACAATGGCTGACCTTACACACAGAAATGATCCTCACTTTGCCATGCAGCTACACAGACAACACAATCAGGTTGCTCTGTTATGCTCTGACAAAGATCCTCATTTCTCAGAGGTTTGCCGTTTCTTGTCTTTGTCTCACTACTTCACCTCCCTAACCATTGATCCTCCTCTATATGAGGATCATTTGCTTGAATTCTGGAAGACCTGCCAAGAGGTCATTATGGATGGGGAGAAGGCACTGTCTGCCACAGTGCAGGGGAGAACAATTTTCATCACTCCGGCCATCATCAACCGACATCTTCAGCTGGATGATGAAGCAGGTGAAGTGTTCTTCCCAAAAGAAGCGGTTAATCATTCCTTCGAGCAGATGGGCTATGAAGGAGATTTCTCTGTAAAGACCTTCAGGAAAGGGAAGGTCTCATCCCAGTGGAAATACCTGCTCCATGTGGTTATCCACAGCTTATCAAACAAGCATGGTGGATGGGACCAGATTCCTGAGGATCTCTCTTTATAGTTCATGGGATGGTTCAGGGGGTCAAGTTCAGGTATTCACAATTTGTTTATACTAATTTACTTGCAAACTTAGACTCCTTAGAATATTACATGTTTCCTAGATATGTTCAACACATTCTTAACTGTGAACTGGGCTCACAGTTGAGGGAAACAGGCAATATTCTTAAACTGGGACAGATGAAGCCCGGCATCTTTAAAATTATGAAGAAGCCAACTGTAGGCTTCTCAGGGGTAGAAACAGCCCTAGTCCCAAAAATGTTAGAGCTCATTGCTCAAGGTGACAACATAGCAGTCCAAGCTAGTGTTGAACCCACACCTACTGCTCTCCTACCCTCTTCACAACCTCCAATATTCATCACCTACAAAAGAAAATCCCAACGAACCCCTGCTCAGGCTATTGAGTCTGTGCAGGCCCCCAAATACTCAACCTTACAGGAAGAAGTGGACTCCAGAGCTCCCACTTCTCCTGAGGAGCAAACCACTCCCATTACTTTACCTATCAGGGCTGAGGTTCCTCAAGCTCAACCTGATGAGCTCATTAGCCCAACAACTGTAAGCCTTCACTCTGAGTCTCAACACTCAAGTGAACAACCTTCAGGGGACAGCTACCATCCCCAGCCTTTGGATCTAAACCAACCAATTCCCAACCTATCCTTTTACACTGATGAAGACTTAGGATTCAGTGAGTACCATGAGTCTCTCTTCTCCTCCCCTACTCAAAGAGAGATGAGTACCTCTGACTCTCCTCAGTCTATCCCTCATCAGTCACCTATTACTGAGGTGGACACATCTGAACCTGTTCAGGATGTCCATATGGAAGAGGCTCTCACTTTTGAAAGTGATTACATCATTAAGACCTCAACCATGGCAACTCAGCCCATTGGCATCTTAACTGAGGTTGCCAGTGAGCAGAGGAAAACCAGCAGCCAAGAAACTCAAGCTGGTGGTGAGAGAAGGGACTTTGGTCCAATCCTCTCATCCCCCAGTGATTCTTCTGATGAAGATGAGGGGAATTTGAGACTAAAGGTACAAAAATTGTCACAAACATGCACCTATCTAGTCTCTAAGGTTAGTCACTTGGAATCTCAGGTGACTACCCTGCAAAACAGGGTCAATGATCAGCAACTCCAGATTTCATATCTGCAGGAAAAACTAGCTGAGAGACCTTTAAGGAGAGCTCAACCAGGAACACAAGAACCTGTGGAAGTGACTGATTTATCCTCCAGCTCACCTATGCAAGTGGGTGATGCTACCAAAAAGGGGGAGAAAGTTATCACAACCACAGAACCTGGGAGTTCTTCAAAGAGAATGGACATAGAGGACTCACCATCCTCACTTGCTGTTGTGCATTCAGCAACTTCCTCAAGTTCACATTAATGTGGACTCTATAGACTCTCTCATCAGGAGTCTCTTTGAGGAAGGTATACCAAGGGCTGTCTCATCTCCACCACATGGAACTGGCAACTACATCATCAGATGGAGGTATGATGATGACAGAAGAGCCCTCATACTTCACAGAGTTCAAGGCCAACAAGAAGTCTTTCAGTTCCAAAGCCTGAGCTTCTATGAAGGACTGGATTTAGTCAACATGCCACTTGTCAATCCAAGCAAATCTAGACAAGCTGACAGGCTGGCTCAAAGAATCCAAGACAGGATCCTTGCAGAGTTCTCTCTAAGAAGGAGACTTAGGCAATCAGGCAATGTCATCGGTCAGGACTGGATGCGAGGTGGACCCTAAGATTAGTTTCATAGGGGAAACCTTGGCTGAAGGCCCAGTGGCAGAACCTGAGACCCTTGTCTCACCATCAACAACTGCTGCAGAGGTCCAAACTCCATCTGAGACACCTGCTGGTGAAGGTGTTTCTCAGCCTCTCTCTGGCCAGAGCATGGAAGCTACACCAAGCAATGAAGGCCAAGCCTCAATCCACCCTGAGTCACAAAGGTCTGTTGGTGACAAAGGGAAAAGGATAATGACTCCTGAGGAAATTGAGGAGGAAGAGAGAGAGAGGAAAAGAGGCTAAGGGGAGAAAGTTCTTCTGGGTCATCAAAATTCATGCAAGCTGCAATCAGGGCTGCCCCCAGACCAAATACTCAAAATGATGAACAAAGGGCAGTCAGGATTAATTATTTACAGACCAGGAACTATGATGTTGATGAAATCATCTCCCTCCCCTTAGAAGAGTTGAATGAACTGGCTGACATGGAAGTGTCAAGAGAGATAAAGGAGAAAGAGGATGCAAGGTTACTTCTCCAATTCAAAGAGGAGAGGAGACAGAAAAGACTTCACAAGCATACTCCCACTCTCTCTCCAGTTCAAGAAAGTCCTGCACAGGAAGATGTGGCTCCACAAGAACCTCAGGTAGATAAAGAAGAGGAGAATCAAAATGATAAACTACCTGAGTGCCACAGGCTTCTATCAGGCAAATACACTTTCCCCTGTCCTATGACTTCATTGAGTTCGAGTACTTAAAGCAACTTGAGCTTGAGTTAGTCAAAGAAGAAAAAAACAACCAAAAGGAAGCTAAGGGAAGAAGCTGCAAAGTCAAGAGCCATCATTCAAAAGAATGCAAAGAAGTCTGCTGACAGACAAAGAATGATGAGCTTCTTGAAGTCATATGGATTCTCCGGAAGGAGACTTGGTCCCATGTCTCTATCTACAATGGATGAGCATATAAGGGTAATCAAGCAGAAGATTAAAAGTGGTGAACTCATTGACTTGCACTCTCTTCCAAGTCAAGTCCCACCTGAAGTGGAGGTCAAGTTTGAACAACCAGAGACACCTGAACCAGAACCTCCAGCTGAGCCTCAGCAAACTTCATCTTCTGATCCAAGACAGGGTCAAACTCCTCTCCTTCTGAACCTGTGAGGGAGGAACACCCAACTGAGAAAGACACTGATGATCAACATGGTGCTGCAGACCAGTCTTCTCAGTTAAAGACATTAAAGAGGAAGAAGAAAATGGCCTCTAAACCAAAGACTAAAAAGAAGAAGCCAAAGTCATCTACCTCTACACCCCAGGCTGAATCAGATCAACCTGAGGAAGTGCATGATGAGGCAGCCCAATCAACTCCTATGCAAGTGGCTCCTCTAGCAACCGAGACACCCATCTTATCCTGGACTTACTCTACCAATCCAGAAAGATGGAATGTTATCAGAGATCAAGGTGTTGAAAATGTCTACTCATGGCAAGACATAATCAACTTACCTCTGCATGATCTCTTTGAAATGAGAAGATACTATGAGAGTCTTGATGATCCTGACCATCAAATGAAGAAAGGGATGGTCTTGATTATTCTGAAGACTACAAACATTTAAAGATCTTCTAAGTGTTTTGGTAGCATCAGCCTAGGGGAGTTTGTAAGGATTCCTGAAGTCTGATGCAACCCAAAACTGCCTAAGTGTTTCAGCAACATGCACTAAGTACTGAAGTGAAGAATGCTTCGGAAGAATTACACAAAGCATTAGAAAATACTCTAAGTGTAATATCTTCCGAAGCCAAGACCAATATCTTCCGAAGCCTAACATGAAGTCTTCCGAAGCTTGAAGAGACAAAGTCTTCCGAAGCTTCAACCTATGAAGACAGATTTCTTCCGAAGACTTTTAGTACACATGCTTTATCTGATGTACTGTTCCATAAAGCACCTTTTCCGCTGCGTCTCTGATAAGTCACCAACTTACAAGAGTTGGTGAAAAGGTCCATGCTTTTGGTAACTGTACATTGAGGTCTTGAGTCTGAAACTTTCCACTTTATGTACTTTATCCTTTTTGTAATGTATAAGGATGTGAGCTATGGCATGTCATAGTCACAAGGTCAAAAGGCAGATATGCCTTTTGATCCTACAATTGATTTTGTTAGTGTCTAGTCAATTGTATCCAGCTGGCTTTCATAGTATAGCCGGCTGTAGGTTGTAGTATAAGTATTCCAAGTTTTGTATCTTTCTTTATGCTTTGTAACACTTGTAAAAGAACTTGAGAAAGCAATATACTGCTCCCTTGAAAACTATACTCTCTTGTTCTGTCTCTTGCTTTACTTGTGTTCTCTGTATCACCTTTGGTTACCTAGTTCACTGTTTGATTAAAAGTTAGTTAATCTTCTCATTGTGTTGTTGTGTTGTAATTGTGTTCAAGCCCTTGAACGATCCTGCAATGCGTCTAACACTTAGGACAAATTCAGTCAATCTCCGCTAATGCGGACACATCATCACTTCAAATGAATGTGTAACAAACTCAAATCTTCTGAATTCTTCAAAGGTTGATGAATTAGATGAAACTTTTCAATTAGATGAGTTTCTATGACGAATAAACATTCTTCTTATATAAATTTATCAAATTCAAGAACAAATCAATCAATTTTTGAAATTTCACTTCCGAAACTTCAAGCTTTTTCGAACAACAAATCAACAGTTATTGAATTTGATGAATCGATCTGCTAATTGTGATTCAAATCATGTTTCTGATGATGAAACATGACATTCACATTTCAATCTGATTGTATCTCAATCACGATTCATGAGATTTTGGTTTTAGGTTTTCAATCGTTAGTTGACTTTAAAACGAGAAATCAATCACTAACAGCTTACCACAGCTCTCATACCATTTGATAGGATAAAATGAATATATCTGTGATGATTGTAACACAATTCAATGAAATTCACATACACTAATCAAATCAAAACAAGATATCAACAAAATTCAAGTTTTCATTAATATAAGCTAAGACAATTACAAGTATGAAAAGAGATTCGAACTCTTGTGTATTCGTTTGTATATCTTTACAAACCTGCAAAACTAAGCTATTTATACTGAAAACAAAAGTAAAGGAACTAACAATTTAAAGAAATAGTCCCTATACTATTTACAAAATATCAAAAGACAATAAAGACAACATGTTAATCTTTTAGAGCACTTAACAATAGATTCTTTATTAGTATCGCGACCTCCATCCTTCCTACATTGGAATCTTCATTTGAGTTTTGTGCCTCTGAGCTGAATTTGTAGGCACCTCAAATGCACAGCTGATTTGTCATGGTTGTGTCAATTGAAACTCCATCTACAAGGTTAGTTACCACTAGAGCTAAAGCAGTTTGTTGCTTGTCTTCTCAACTCAAATCTTGGGTCAAGATCTCATGTTGATATGGTATATATAGATCCTGAAATACCTCATAAGATTGTAAAATAGTTTGTAACTAAATCAAGATCAAATAGCCAAACAGGATGAGAACCTTTCATACTAGGAGTGTGCTCATTGCAGATCACATTGGCTGAGTCCTTAACTAATCTAGTGTAACTCACCATATCAGCACAGTTATAAAGATAACCTTGATCCATGCGTGTGTGAATCATTAATGTTGTTTTCCATGAAGTGGTTATCAGCATCAAGAAACTCTTGATCATTATTACCACTACCATTTCCTCCTACTTGAAGCTCCATTATTTGAGTTTTGTGCCTCTAAGCTATAATTTGTAGGCATCTTAGATATATGAGTGGATTTTCTTATGGTTGTTGTGATAGAACTCCATCTACAGGGTAGTTACCATTGGAGCTAAAGTAGTGTTCTTGCTTGGTCTTCTCAGCTCAAATCTTGTGTCAGAAACTCGTGTTGATAATTTACCTATGGATCTAGAAACATTTTCCCAATTTATTAAAATAGTTGGTAACTAAATTAAGATCAAACAACCAATCAGGACTAGAACCTTTCACACCGGGAGTGTGCTCATTGAAAGTCACATTAACTAACTCTTTAAGTACTATAGTTATGAGATTGTATACTCTATAAGGGTTAGCTTGGAAGAGTATCAAATAAAGTATCCATCATTTGATTTCTCAGCAAATTTGGTTACGTGATATTTGGTATTAAAGATATTGCAAGGACATCCAAAATATCTTAGGAAACCAATAAAAGGTCTCTTTTGTGCCGCAGATCATAAGGAGTCTTACAATGAGTCTTAACAACTAAAACTTTGTTCTACATATAGCAGGTCATGTTGACTGCCTCTGCCCAGAAGTTGTTGGGAAGTTTACAGTAAGATAACATGGTTCTTGAGGCTTCAATAACTGTCATGTTTCTCCTCTAGGCACACCATTTTGTTAAGGAATACTAGGAGCACTATATTGTCATATAATACCTTTTTCATCACAAAATATATTAAAATTTTGGTTCTTGAGTTTAGTTCATTGATCACATCTTATGGTTTTAACCTTGTGATCATATTGACTCTCAATTTTCAGCATGAAGTTCTTCATGATCTCAAGAGTCTCATCCTTAGTTCTAAGGAAGAAGAGCCAAGTGAATCTTGTGAAATCATTTATGATCACCAAATTGTATGCAGTCCTTCCTCGACTAATTAGATTGGTGGGGCCAAAGAGATCCATATGTAATAAGTGTAAGGCTGTAGTGATGGAGTTCTTTTCCTTGGCTGTGAGACACTTGGTATTTCTTCTCTTTTAGGCATTCAACATAAAGGTCATCACTTGTATACTCTTTCTTTGGCATTTTAGTCACCAAATTATTCTTAATTAATTTATTTATGTTTCTAAAGTTTACATGAAACATTCCTTTATACCAAAGGAAAGGCTCATCACTTTTTTCTTTAGATAAAAAGCAAGAAGCTTCTCCTGAATGGGATGTTTACTTCAAATCTATCTTGTACATGATCCCTTTTCTAAGGGCTCTAAGTAGGACATGCTCTTAAGGAATGACCACTCCAGGCATAAGAACAATGCACTCATGCTTAGTGAAGAGCATGTTTTGTTTATGATCACAAAATTGGGATACACTTAGTAAGTTGTACCCAAGCTCATTGACAAAGTTTACGTTTTCAATGCTAAGCTTACCATTTATGTCCCTGCCCCTTTAGTAATGTAACCACCTAAATCTCCACTAAAAGCAACTAGTGCTCCATCAATTTTCACAAAGTTTTAAAGAAAGGAGCCATTACCTATCATATGCCTCGAACGGCCACTGTTAGTGATCCATACATTCCTCTTGGTTTTTAGTTGTTCCTGCATAAAAAGAAATGCTTAGTTGCACTTAGAAACCCAATTTTTATTGGTCTTAGGATTGTCAAAGTTAACTAATGACAATGCAATAGTTACTAATCCTATATTCATGCTTTGAGTTTCATGTTATTTTATTAATGATGAACTTTTAGTCACATGTTATTCCTTTACCTTCAACACCAACTTTACAATATTAGACTTGAACTTCAACACTTTGGAAGTTTAGATGAATTAGAATTTTTGGAGACTAGACCTTTAGAAGAGTTTGCATCCACTACAGTAGACTTCAGTGCTTTGGAAGCATTCCTTTCCTCCGAGACCAAATTTTCTTTCGAAGGAAAGTTTTCACTTCTTTTCTTCTTCACTTTGGAGTTCCGAAAGGAAAAGATTTTCCTTTCAAAGCTATCTTCCTCTTCTTCTAAAATTTTTTCTTCTTGGTCATGTGGATGGTACTTTTAGGATTGTAGAGACAATCCTTGGCAAGATAAGACGTACTACCACACATTATTCAATCAATCGGATTTGTTCTAAGTGTATTCTTTTGAGTAGAAGGTTGAGCTTGATCACTTTCCACTTCCATCTTCATATTCACAAATGATGCAACAAGCTTCTTAGGGTGAGGCTTGGTTTTGGAACTGGATGGTTCAAGCTGTGTAGCAGTGGTGCACAGCTAATCAACCTTGTTTTCTTTATAGGGATAAGTTGGACATGAAATAAAACTTCTGGTAATATATTCTATACGCAAGCCTTCAGCCCTTATCACCTCTAATCCTGCAAAGATAAAGACTTGTTTATACTTAGAGTTAAATGTATCCTTGATCTCTTGAGCCTTTTTTGATCTTATCTCGGCTGCTCTGATAAAGTTCTTCCTCTTGGACTTCATCGTCCCTAATTCTTCACACACCTTAGATCCATCCTTCACTATCTACTCTTCATCTTCATTATCTTCTTAAATGGGGTCTATGAAGGCAAGCTCATCTTGAAAAGCTTCACACCTTGGAGATCTACAGATTGTAAAGTGTGTGGACGAGTTATCTTAGTAGATCTCAATACTTGCTTATTTTGATAAAAAATCCATGCATGCAAGGATGAGGATATGATGTTCTTAAAGGTCTCTTCTTGAAGAACATATTTTTTTTCCATGGCTTTGCTAATTATAAGCTCATCCTGGTATTCAGTTAACTTGGTAATGAGATCTTTGATTTGAGTTATGTAGTTCGTGTGTTCATGCTTAAGAGAAGAAATAATTTTCCATAGATCTTCTATCCTAAGTTTATAATCACTTTCAGGTCTTTTAAAATTTTCTTTAAGATGTTGAAGGACTCAAGTTCTGATTTCATCTCCAGGTTACATGACCTTTATCTTTTAACTTTAGCAATACACTTAGGAGTACAAATATGTTCCAATACCTAGGCTTTTTCATGATCAACCATCAGTGTTTGGTTTGAAGATGCATATTCAACCTGGAAGCTCTAGTCAAAGCATCCTTCTTCGTTAACAACTATAGTTGGCCACCATTTGTCCTTGGTTCCTTGCACACTCTAGAAAAGTGTCCTATTTGGTTACAGTTGTAACACTTCACCTTGGTTTTTTCCAGCCCAACCTTTCCATTGGTTGCATTACTGGGAAACTTCTTGCCTGTCCTCTTGTAGAACTGTTTAACTTCTTAGCTCTATGAGTGAGAAGATCTATTTGCTAGACTATCTCCATGTACTTTAGATCATCTCGAAGCATAGAGTGCAAGTCTTCAAGAGTGAAGAGAAAGTTGCCATTGCTTTCATCAACAGACATAAAGGCTTGATCAGAGCTTGTCACTTGGAAATGGCTTCCTTGGATATAGCTATCTCTTGGTGTTTCTAGGAAGGTGATGAAAGGATCTTTTTGTAAGTTTTCAGGGTAGCAAATGGGATGATGTTGTGGTTTTCTGCAATCTCTTTCAACAACATGAATGGTTGAACTCTGCTAATTGTTGGAGTTTCCATATGGATTTTGCATGTTCAACTACATTTGGTATCTACTGAGGATACCATACAACTCAATGAGAGTAAGGGTCTTGACATTTTCAGTCCTCCTAATGACCACACAATAGTGTGTCTATTGTCTAGGAAGAGACAACATGAACATTCTCACAATGTTTCTATTCTCAAGAGTTACTCCAACATCCATTATAGTATCCATAATCTCAACATACCTAAAGTATGGTTGGGTCATGGTTTCACTAATCTTTTAGGTGAAGTTTTCAAAATCCTGCTTCAAAAGGTCTTTCTTGTTCTCTCTTGCTTCATTAAACCCCTCATACATAAGCTTCATTGCATCCCATAGTTGCTTAGCAGTTTTGCACTTCTTGAAGCCTCTGTAATGGAGTTTGGAAGAGCCTTATTTAGGGTGATCATGGCTTTCTAATCTACATAAACCTTCTTCTAGTCTTCTTTTGTGTAGTTAGATACTTTCTTTGGTATCATGCCACAACCAGCATGAGCTGAAGTAATGCATGGTAAATGAGGTCTCAAGACAACAAATTCCGACATCCTGCTATCTTAGACTTGATGAAGTCTTCCATTCTTTGGCACCAAGTATCAAAGTCGTCATGAGTGATCAGTTGAGATTTTGTGATTGTGCCAGTTTCCATATCAGCCTTGGTAAGAGCTGCCATTTGAATGGTTAAGTGTTTTGTGAAATTGAATAGATTTAAGATAGTGAGGTCATATAATAAAGAGCCTAAAATGCTCTGATACCAACTACAGGACCGTTGAAGGTGGTCAATACAATCAATTTCAAAATAAGAAGAGACTTAGAGCACTTAGTAGGTTAAATAGGGAACTGGGTTTTAGTTGATGATATAATGAACACAAGTAGATATGAAATGTAACAAGAACAAGAACAATATACTAGTTGGTTTTCAAGAATTTTGTATGTTGCTCTCAAGTTCTATTACAAGTGTTACAAAGCATAAAGATCAGTACAAGTAATTGAGTCACTTTATACTACATCCTATAGTTGGCTATACTTTGTAAGGCAACTGGAAACACTAATCTAGACAACAAGATCAATGTAAAGTCAAATGCCCGATTGTATTTTTTACTGGTGAGTAGGACAAGTCATAGCTCACATCCTAATATGTTACCCTAGTCACTACAGAGCGTATAGATGAGAAATTGCCCCAGCTCATGTTTATAGACATTAACATAGTTACAGTAATCAATATTTTTAATCACACAACCAATTCATCATAGTTATATAAGTGTAATCTAATTAGTATAGTAGCCTTTATTCCCTTCATTTAAATCCAAACGCTTAAATCATGTTTTATTTTATTTTAATTACTATTTTTAAACCTTAAACATCTTATCAATGCAATTTATCATTTTCTCAGACAAAAAAAAAACAAATTTGGTAGTCAAATATTAAGGTTGTCAAGTAGGTTAGGTTGTCCACGGATTAATACTCGGTTCTTACTATTACTATACTATGACACGACAGATCCACTTTCCTTTTATGTGTTTGCTTTAGTGTTAGTAATAACCAATTAAAACTGAATCTGTGCGAAAAATCTTAATCAAAATATATACACTCTGTATCGCATTAGTGACACATTCATCTTGTCACTTATAATCAAAGCAAATGGCGAAAAGAGTAGGATTCTTAACTTATGGTATGTATTAAATGATCTTTATTTGTCCTATCAAAGAATTCCTTTGTCCATTGTCCATCCTTGTTGCCATATCCTTTATCTTATCCTCCCACAAATGCCTCATATATAAGATAATGATACAGAAGCACATTCATGAAGATACAAACTTAGAAGTACCTTTAATTTCACCGATTCCTTTTGTTAACCCATCAGTTAGTGATCTAATCCTTTCATGAAAAAAAATTCACTATCATACGTTTGGTAGTAGATATACGAAGATGGAGAATTAGAATACACTATTGTAAGGTGAATCCGGTAATTAAAGTAAAAAAAAGTGTTCGAGGAACTTCGTTAAAATCATCAACTCTAATGAGTGATGTATCTTTTAAAACATGAAAAATAAAAAGGAAGAAACAAAATCCACAAATATCAAACTCAAATCACTTACAAACAAATTGATTTTCAGAACGTACCGTTCATTTTCTTGGTTGGTCACTAAAGCCCTAGCCATGCGATTGCATTGATTTTCTTTGCCAACGACCTCTGCCTACACCCATAAAACAACAACCAGTCTATGCATGTATTCATCGGCTATACGTATCAAATGTCATAGTCTTCATTAGTTCTGACATAACCACTTACAGTCCCTAAAAATCATCTTTAGAGCATCCCCACAAATGGAAGGTTTGTAAGGCCGTGAAAAATCACCCACTCGACGTTGTGAACTCCACGAGAATGGGCAATCTTCATCTCCCTGTAGTTTCTCTAGTTTTTGTTTGGTAGAACATTTAAAGTGGGTTAAACACAAGAGCTAAAGACACATGTTAAAGGGAAGATGCAAGAGGGTTGTTTGAGGGATAATAAGATTGGCCAAGTAAATCGGTCTCACCTCTATCATAGATGTAGAAATTGACAGTGCAGATTCCAAATGCTATTGTTCCTTTCAAATATTTTTAAACATACACGATAATTGGGAACCACGTAGTGGGATTTCATGGGATGACATGTTGTTGCATTTTAGTGCACAAAATGCCACATTTTAAAAGTGTTAGCATTTGATAAGGACATGCAACGTGAGGCTTGATCAAGTGTCATATCAATAATAACAAAAATGCAAAAAATTTTAAGATCAAGAAAATTACACCAATAGTCCCTCGTGTTTGACCTATTGTAATTTTAGTTGTCAGATTTTAAAAATCGCATACTTTCCAAACTTTTTAAAGATAGTAACAATTTTAGTCCCCACCATTAGTGTCTTGTCACACCCCCGCTGAAAGCGGAAACACGGGGATGTAATGAGACAGGATCGTCATAACACATGGTAAGCAATAGAGATGCATTATAAGTAATGATGATAAAGCGTGTCATGAAGACATCCGACATAAATGAGACTTGTGTCTTGTTTAGTCAATATACACGACAACATAGCCATAAGCATAACATGATAAAAGATTCACATAATCAAATGTAGATAACATTGTATTGTAATTCCCACAACCCGGGAACAAGTATCAAAAGAATGATATTGTTTAAATCAGACTACAACAATGTTCCAAAAAGAATGTTTGTCAATATGTTTAGTCTCAAAAATGCATCCTAGGGTCTCCATTAAGGCGGCATACCTAGATCTTCAATTAGCATTGTTACCTGAAAAGATATGCTCAAATGGTCAATAAAATTGTTGGTGAGCTCGTAGGTTTAAAAGTAAATAAGTAATTAATGTTGTATTGTAATTGTAGTGGAATACCGTGAATACAGTTATAACTAAGTAAAATCACATGAAAATGAGCTTTACAATCAAACCTAACACGTACACACATAATCTTGTCAGAATATATTCACCCAAGGGCCCATTCCTAGCCACTGTTGGTACTAACTAGTATACCAACGACAAGGGTGGGGTGCCAACCCAGTAGTACTACCAATACCTATCCGTCGGTTCCAACACCGGAATTAAATGGTTGTAAAGAAAGTACCACACAATGAAGTCAAGCATGTATCAGATAAGTACTCACAAAACTATAACGCATTGATTCCAAGTATGTAAATTGTATGTAAGTTCTATAGCACAAATAAAAATGGGTGAGCGTACTTTTTCCCCATGTTTGTAAATGATTGAAATGTTGTATAAGCATAAAAAGGGGCCACGCAACTCACTTGTTAAGTGGTAAGCATGAGTGAACGAAGTTTCCAAATGTAGTATGCAATGAACAGTCAAACACCTATTGACAGTTATAGTTAAGCATTAATTATATATATAAAGCAAATAGTAACGTTCAGTCGGTTCTGGTTGTATCGGTTTGGTTGCAGGTAACACACACAAGCAGACATGCGTATTAGATCTTATGTAGATCCTAGTACTAGAAATCATCACCATTGTCGATGATATTTGTGTAAAAGTTCCATTGTTATTAGAGTAGTATTTGGTAAATATTAGTGGTAACAATTCGGTTCTTGATTATTGTGAAAATGTTAACATTGATTTGATTTGTGAATACATTAGCAAGTTTTATAGTGTTAACTTTAATATTGTCATTAGCAATGGTAACCGCGTCAATGTCACCTTAACATCACACAACATACACACACCACACACCAGAAGGAATTCACACACAGCAACTTCAGTCGCACGACAGGACCAGACGCACGACTCAACACTCCATCCGCACGAATCAAACCTCATTCGTACGAATCAGCTTCATTCGTACGATTGAACGTTCATTCATGCGACTCAGCATTCAGTCGTACCACACAGCACCCAATCGCAGGACTCAACACCATATGCACGAATCAACCTTCATTCGTACGAATCAGCTTCATTCGTACGACTAAACCTCCATTCGTGCGACTCGGCATTCAGTCATGCGATACACGCACATTCGCATGCATTCATCCGCATAGACTCAATTGCACACATACACCCAGTCGCACGACTCAGTCCCATGACACACCCAGTCGCACAACTCAATCGCACAAAAGACACCATCGCACGACTCACCCAGTCGCACGGCTCAGTCGCATAGCAGACCTAGTCGCCAGAACAGTAGGTTCGCGACTACAGAAGTGCAGAGCAGCCTTCGGTTGCTCCATGCACGAGGTTTACACCACACGGACTTCCAGAACACATTTCAAACACACCTAAACAAGAAGAACATGCAGGAAGACAAAACACGCACCCACACGCCTCATATGCTTGGGTTGGCCCCAAGCACTGAAACCCTAAATGGACAGTAGAAAGCAAGCAAGGAAAGGGACGACCAAGGTCATTACCTGCAAGAAAGGAGTAGCCTCAGTTGTAGCCGAGGATTTGCCGGTGAAGACGCGAAGAAACGGGGCGGTCGGTGCAAGGTGGAGGAGAAAAGTGAAGAAGAAGAAGATGAAGAAAAGGAGGTGAAATTGAGGCTAGGGCTGGAAATGGGGTTTATATACGCAGCCCTAGTTTGGATAAATGTCACATTTTGTCCCTGCACTTAGCCCCCGAGTTCCCCAAATTTGTTTCGATTGAAACGACTTAATAGGCTAGTTATATTAATGATAAATAATGTAACTAATGATGTTGGTAACTTAAAAATGGTTTTATTTAGTGATGGTGATGACGAACATTGTAAATGTTTTAAGGATAGCATACGTTTACGATGAGATCACAAGAATAAAGACGATAAAGCAAGTATAATATCCACACAAATAGTTTATAGGGATGAGGAATGAACGATAAAAGAAAAGTTAACGGAAACCACGTTACTTGACGGACCTTTAGGTGACGGATATCACATGTCCATTAAATCCAACAACTTAAGGATTAAACCTAAATATGATCAAACCATAATGGCTATTCATTTAATTAACTCTTTCTTCTATAACAAATTACAAAATACTAATTTGTCAAAACCTAAAAAGTTTAAGTAATCACATAAGTGGTCCTTGTTAAAATGTCATTTTCAAGTTTAGTACCTAGGTATCATTTATTCCAAGTTAGTCTACTAAATATGTCAAGTTATAATAAAATACCCCTAGATCTAACGTTAACGTTTTCTGTTAGATTTTTAAGAAATGAGAATTATACCCTTATCTATAAAAGTCAATAAAACTGCATATATGTTTTCTTGCAATCTTATTTCCTTAATCTAGACTCCACCACAACCACCACCATTCTCCACCTGCCACTACCTCCATACAACTATTAACCCCACCACCACCAACCACCATCTATCACCCATCATCGCCATTGTTAACTACCCTAATCCTCTAATTAAAGATGAGATTATTTGATAAACTTATGGTTTGTAAACTAGGTTTGTAGGTGTTGATACATATGTCCCTAGTTTATGTGCTTACTATAAAAGTCTATCAGGTCCTACACATATGCAATGAAAGGGTTGAATGAAATATAATACGTGGTGGATGCTTATAATGTTTAATATTTCATATTATTATTTTGTGTTAAAGTATAATGAATTTACTATATAGGTTTGAGGTTTTTTTGCATAGTTCTAAGTCAATAATAATTGAGAATATGTTCAAACTAAGTCGTATGAGTCTTCATGCGAATGGACCATGCTAATGGACCATACGCATGGATACCTCATTCTAATGGACCAGTTGCACGAGTGAACCTTCCGTCGTGCGTATGGATAAATCGCATGATTCAGTTGCACGAATAAACCATGCTAATGGTTCAGTTGTACGATTGGAAACCCATAACCTATAAATACCACGTAATTCATGGAAAAATGGAACACTTGAAGACTTTTGACACATAGTCATAACCTAGTTGTCCAGAGCATCCAGAAAGCCTGTTTCAAGTTCATAGTTTGCATCTGATCTTGTTCTACTCGTTCTTAACATTTCTTTAATTGTTAGATTGATCGGGATTGCATTCTCACTAATTGGATTGCCAATCAAATAGGATTGCACACTATTTGATCTGGTTTCACGCATTATCAGTTACTAATTTGTACCTACGCGGTCCTCTAATAAGTGGTATCAGAGAAAGGTTACTGCTAGAATGATCTAACAATCATTCTAGTAACCCGAGCTCTTGATTTCTAGATCTACCTCATGTTCTTTGACGTTAAACCCACTTCTTGGTCTTCGTGTTGTGCTCAGATTCTTGTTACGTGTGATGTTTCTTGGTTAAATCAAACTTGGAACCACGTTCTTATCACCCTTGCGAATCTTATGATGTCTCATGTAAAATTCATCTGATTAGGGTTTTTGGCGGCCATGGCGGCTACAGATCTGAAAATCTTCGTGCAGATCCGCTCAAGCGACTGGACCATGCTAATGGAGCATTTGTACGACTTGACCATGCTAATGGACCATTCGTACGACTAGACCATGCTAATGGACCATCTGTACGACTGGACCATGCGACTCGGCCATTCGTATGACTGGACCATGCGACTGGACATTCGTGCGACTAGACCATGCAACTGGACCAGTCTTATGTCCAGCCATGCGACTGGACGAGTCTTATGTCTAGTCTTGCTACTGGACCAGTCTTACGTTCTGTCATGTTACTGGACCAGTCTTATGTCCAGTCATGCTACTGGACTAGTCTTATGTCCAGTCATGCTACTGGACCAGTCTTATGACCAGTCGCACGAATATATCATTCGTATCATCCATTCACACGAATGTGATATTTGTCCTCCATGTCATAACAATGAATGGTGTTCCAGACCAAGAGCAAGGTTACTGCTTTGTACGTATGCGGTACTACTCTGTACGTACACGGTCCTCTAACACGAATACTACTCTGTCCTCCAGTCATGCTACTGGACCAGTCTTATGACGAGTCGCACGAATACTACTCTATACGTACGTGGTCCTCTAACAAGTGGTATTAGAGCAAGGTTACTGCTAGAATGATCTAACAATCATTCTAGTAACCCGAGCTCTTGATTTCTTGATCTACCTCATGTTCTTTGATGTTAAACCCACTTCCTTTTCTTCGTGTTTTGCTCAGATCTTGTTACGTGTGTTGTTTCTTGGTTAAATCAAACTCGGAACCACGCTCTTATCACCCTTGCGAATCTTATGATGTCTATTTTGTTTCGGTTCATGTAAAATTCATCAAATTAGGGTTTTTGGCGGCCATGGCGGCTACAGATCTGAAAATCTGCGTGCAGATCCGCTCAAGCGACTGGACCATGCTAATGGACCATTCGTACGACTAGACCATGCTAATGGACCATTTGTACGATTGGACCATGCGACTCGGCCATCGTATGACTGGACCAGGCGACTGGAGCATTCGTGCGACTGGACCATGCAACTGGCCAGTCTTATGTTCAGTCATGCTACTGGACCAGTCTTATGTCCAGTCATGCTACTGGACCAGTCTTATGACCAGTCGCACGAATATATCATTCGTATCATCCATTCACACGAATGTGATATTTATCCTCCATGTCATACGAATGAATGGTGTTCCAGACCAAAAAAAAGGGTTTGGAACTACTTTTGCATAGATTTGAGACTGAACAAAGCACATTCATCATGAGATTCTTTTGTCAAATAAGTTTAATGGACACCCTATTATTCTTTGGACTTCCAGAATAGATAAATGTAGTTAGAACATAAAAGTGAGAAGAGAAGATGTCAGCACTCAGTGCTGATTTTGTGGGGTAGTTAGGAGCATCTGACTATTTATGGGCCAATCAAGTTATATTTATCCGCACAGAGAGGATTCTGATTCTTAAGGGAAATCCATCTATAGAGAAATTGAAGACGCAATCAGAAAGTGATGATGTGAGCTGGTTTATGATGATGAATCTGAGTGCTTGCTGATTGTTTGAGATTGTCAGTTGTGGATTGAAAACTTCTACTTTTTGCCCAGTACACCGTATGAAGAAGCCAGGAGAGCACAATGTTTATATATTGGGATACTTTGAATTTGAGGGGGAATTTCTGCAGGTGTTAATGTTATTCAGGTTAGCTTGTGTGAAGATTGGAGCAATGGAAAACTGTTCATGTCATTGTCTGGAAAAATCAGTCATATGGAGAATCTTGCTGCTGTGATGGAGTTCTGCAAAGTAAGTGAAAGCTATTGTGCCTAAATTCATTTTCAGGGATACTGTAGCAGCTTGACGGATCAGCAACGTTGGTTAATATGGTTTTTCGTTTAATTCTATTGGCCACCAGAGCAAAGATTAACTAAAATTGTAAGAGGTGTTATCTACTATTCGCAAGCAACGTCCAAGGGGGAATTTGTTGGAGAATATATTGTCATATATAGTATGTCCGTCGCTTGAGGAATAGTCTAGGCTTAGTGTAATACACTAATATGTTGTAAACACATGAAACTAAGACATTCGCAGGAGCATATGCGGATGAGACTCAGTCGTACGACTGAGCCTTCCTAATGGACCAGTCATGCGACTGAGAGATGCTATTGGGCCATTCGTAAGACTGAACCATAGTTATAGTCCAGTTGTACGATTGAACCATACTCATGGTCCAGTCCTACGATTGAACCATACGCATGGTCCAGTCGTACGATTGAACCATACGCATGGTCGAACCGTACGAATGGGCCAGTCGCATCTGATATGGGTCGAGGCCTATAAATACTTTTTGTATTATGTAGAAAGGGTAAAGGAGTATGTCTGGGGCCTAGGTGCTACCGGATGAGGGGGAGATCATGCTCGATCTCCCCTTGCCAAGAGTCTTGATTCTTATGTTTGACGAGCTTGTAATCATTAGGTTTTATCAATGAAACCATTATATTATTGTTCGTTCTATTGTTTGTCCCTTGGTTTTGGTTTTTATTTCCTTCCATCAAGAACACGCTTGGATGTCAATCAATCCAGCAACTTCACAGTAGGTCACCTCTGTGATAGAGAGACGGTGTGCGATAAGTCATCGGTGGAGAACGGGTCCTTACGGGGAGGCATGATGGAGGTGAGATTAGAAAAGAAAGCAACAAATGGTATGAGTCGGATTCAAGGTGCAATGTCTCTAACACAAATGTATTAAATGACGAAACTTAAACGTAAACTTGCTGCAATATTTCTCTATGCTTCATTTTATGATAAAATTAAGTGGGTTTTAAATATAAATGGGAAATTAAAGATATGTTTATGGGTTAGGTAAAGCATGGATCAAATGGATAAGAACACGTGAGACTTGAGTTGGTAGGTTTTGACTTGTCAATAACTTAGATTTACTCTAACAAATCAAAAAATATCAGGTTATACAAGGCTATAAATGAGATGGTTTGAGGTCTCCACGAGGCACATTTTGTGCATGGCTTGCGGCGTGTGAATGAATAATGTTAAGATGTTTGGACAAGGATTCGAAAGGGAATAAATAAGGTAGCTTGTGTGAATATGGAGGTTTGAATTGAAGAAAAAAATTACATACTTGATTCATGTTGTTTTAGCATATTACAAGTTTAACCCCCAAGTTAACGGATACTAACAATGGGATCTAAACTTGTAACCATCTGCGATAGTTTGGATTAAGTTTACAACGTTTAGAATCTAAAGACTGAAGTTAGAAAATTGTCAAGCAACAAAGAGTATTAATGTAATTTTCTTTTTAAGTGTAACACTCCGAAAAGTCAAAATGAGTCATTAAGGATAATGTGCTTAATTAATGGGTATTTAATAAAGGAAGGAAAAGGGTTATGAGCTAAAATGGGTTCATGGGCAAAAGCCTAAGTGATTAAGGCTCATAATCAGCCCCTTAACCCACCCAAATCAGCCTCCATCTGCATCATTTGCAACCTAGCCACCAAATTTATAGAGAGAGAAATTAGAGAGAGAAAGTGAAGGAAACTCAAGATTTGGAGCTTCAAAGGTCAAGGGATTGAAGATCTGGGTGTTGGAGCATCAAAACAGAAGAAAGGAGCAACAAATCCAGGTAAGAATTGACCTCTAAACCCTTCTGTAGATCAAACCCGGATTATAGGGTTTTGGGTTTTGAAAAGTAGCAAAGAATCGCATAAAGGTCATATTTTTACGTATGAAAACATGTATAAAGCTTAGATTTGGCCTCATGGATGATAAACTAAGAGATTGGATGTAAAAAGTTATGATTTTGGGTTAAAAACGAGTTGGTTCGTAATTTTTATATGATCTGCAAAACTGTACAAGCATCCAGCGAATTTTCATATTCAATCGGCGAATTTGCATATTCAATCAGCGAAACTATGATGACTTACTGCGAAACTATAGTTTCGCAGGTAGTTTCGCAAACATGGTTTTCCAACGAAAGTTGGGTGAAACTGGTAGCGAGAGATGCCAGCGAAACTGCCAACGAAGATGCCAGCGAAAGTAGTAGTGAAACTGTTGGTGAAACTAGCAGTGAAACTTTTGGCGAATCTAGCTACGAAATTGCTGATCTTGTAGCAAAAATAAGCAGAAATTAACCCCTTTAAGTGTCAACTCATCTGCAGGTTGTGTAGTGAGATCCTAGCTTGTAAGCTTAGTTTAGAAGTTGGTCTCGGAAACCAGGTGAGTTCTAGATCTCCTTATTTATAAGTTTTCCACGTTTTGGGTTATTATGCATGCTAAATAAACATTTTTAAATGACGGATATTTTATGAGGTTTTAAGAGAAAGATAGATTTTTTCTATAAGGAAATGTGTTATATAAATGTTAAAAGTAAAAATTTTTCGCGCTGACCTGGCAGCCTGGCCCCAGCCAGGGGTGTTGCCCCTTCGACCGCACTAGAGGTTGCCGCCCCTAGGACCCTGCTGTCAGGGGATACCGCCCGAACCCCCGTTGTCCCGCGGAGGATCGGTTTTGTTTTATGACGACTAGTACTTAGTATGCTGTGTACTTAATAAGTTAAGTATTATATATTAAAGTGAAAGATGATACTAATGAAAAGCAAAACTTAATGAATGTTACCCCCGGGGCCATTTGATGATGAAAAGTCTTGAAAGCACTATGATAGACTTCACTTATGTGAGTCTGGTTTATGATGATGGATCTGTATTCATGAGCGGGCTATGTGCCTTGCAGTGTGGATCAACTGTCGGGGGTTAGTTACCGTTTTCATGTGTACCGATAGGGATCGACATTTGTGGTCGGTCAACATGGAGCTCTTGCTTTGTGCAATCTCGTTTATGATGAAGTGAAAGCTATGAAAGAATGAAAGATAATTAACATGCTTATTATGATCAAAATGTTATGTATTATGAATGTGTGGTCATTATATGAAGGATAAAATTATATTTTCTTATTTACCTTAAACTAGAACTCACTCAGCAAAGCTGACTTTTATGCATAATAGTTGGCAGGTAAGTGCTGATGCTGAGGATGGCACCGGGAAGCTACTTGGGGAACTATGGATGGCATTCCTGCTTATGAAATCTTCATTGTAATTAAAGAACAAGTATTATCTTTTGTTTTAGGTAAAGGTGTTGGGTCTTGTTACATGTTAATCAAGCTAGTTTAACCATTTAAACTTGAAAAAAACACAGCGGAAAAGGAGTTTAACATATAGTTTGTAATCTGAAAATTTTGTCATATTAAACTACAAACAAAAACCAAGAACAAGGATCAAAAGTATGTGAAATAACATGCTATCAAACAACACAAAACAACCATAGGGTGTTAATAGAAAACAACCTTTCTTGTGCAAATGTGTAGATGTATGAGATGAATATGAAGATGTTGTTGAATGTCTAGCCCTCAAAAGAGAGAACCTCAAGTTGTGATACCCACAAGTTCTTACAAACACCTTGCAAGTTAGGATGCTAGACACCAAAGAACTCACTTTTTAGCTTCTCTATGATTCGAAATTTTCAGCCCTTCCCTTTGCAAAATCCGAATTTCAGCCACAATTTTAGAGAGTTCTTGTTTTAGTTGCTTAGAGAGAAGTGTGTGTGTGAGAGAAGGTGAATGATGGATGATTGTTCAAGTGGGAATGACTTGCAAAGACCAAAAGGGGAGTCCCAAGGCCCCAAAATGGGCGGCCGAAATCCCACACACAAATGGGTTTCCCTCCCATTAGTTTTATAAAACAAATTACACTCTTACCCTTCATTTTATAAAATTAAAACCCCATTTTAATTTTATAACAATAACACACTTTTATTTGTTATTATTTAAACATTTAAATAATGAAACAAATAATTTCTAATGAACAAATTATCCACATAATGTTGTTCTTTTACAAAAGCAACGTTTTAGAAAACCCATTTTCTAAATTGATGTCGTTATTTATTTATTTGATCTTATCAACAAATAAATACTAATTGGTGTTTGTATAGCTTGTTATTGGGTATGACCCGACTTGGATCATAACGTACTAACCATATCAATCTGGTATGTGTCTTGGGCAAATAAGGTCCAACAATCTCCCACTTGCACAAGATTCATAGAAGATTGATGCAATAACATCATCTCCTTCAAGTACCATACTTGAAATGATTTAGGTGAATCAATCATTTTTCCTTTTGTCACAGATGTCATGTTAATCCTAGACACAGAGTGATCATTTTTCCACCATGATTTAACTTTATCAGGCTTAGACATCTTACTCTCAACGAATAAGAGGGACAAATCCCATCTTGACAACATATGTCTCTCATAATTACCTTATATCATACCTGAACTCAGACTTATGTACTGCCATGTTTCAGAACAACAAAGAGCTAAGTCAAAGTATAATATCAGTAATTATCAAGACTCAATATGTATCTCAAGTCAGAGGAATACCAAATGATATTCGCCTTTACTCAAAATTATTTATGATCAATCAGGAAGATCCCATGTAGTAATATTTGAGATGCACGTCAGTCCAATATTTGCATCCCACAAATACCTATGAACCTTGGCAGCAACCTTTTGCTCTATATTCATCCATATGAATATCTACCAATCCAATTTCATAATAGCATTACCTTCATACTTGTTTCCACAAGCATGAACAACTATGGACATTCTGAGTAAATAATTTACTTATGGATTTTAAACATACAAAATAGAAATATTAGTTAAATCATCATAACTGAATAATTCATTCAAGTAATAAAGGGTTACATTATCCCATTATAGAAACTAAAGATCAAATCCAGTCACTAGAATATTGAAGCCTCATAGCACAAGCATGACTTCATGATCGCCTTTTCAAGAAGCTTTGTGAGTGGATCAGCAATGTTTTGATCCGTGTGAACTTTGCGAATACAATATTTCCCTTTTCAACTTCATCCCTTATGTAGTTGAATCTTCGTTCAATGTGCCTAGTCTTCTGATGTGCACAGGGTTCCTTGATTTGAGCAATCGCACCCTTATTATCACAAAGAATTTCTAAGGGGTCCTGAATGGAAGGGACCACCCTAGATCGGCAATGAACTGTTTAACCATGCAGCTTCCTGAGCTGCTAGTGAAGCGGCAATGTATTCTGACTCTGTAGTTGGTAATGCACAACATCTTGTTTAGAGCTCTTCCAAGAGATAGCTCCGCCATTCAAAATGAAAATGTACCCTGATTGTGATCGTGAATCATGTTGATGCATGTATGTCCCTAGATCATGATTTGAAATGTAATGAATCTTATCTGTCGGAGTATGATGTAATGAAATGACATAAAATGTTTGTTACTTGTGATGTTTAATATTTCATTAATGAGTCGTGATTGAATTGATTGGGTTTATGATTGTTTGAATGGTTGCACATTATGTTATATTAATTAAAACATTCAAACTTAACTTAATGAAGTTCTCATGCGAATGGCTCATGCGAATGAACCATACGCATGAATAACTTCACACGATTGACTCAGTCGCATGACTGAACCAGGAGACTGGATCGGTCGTACAATTGTAACATAAGATTGGCTCAGTCGCACAACTGAACACTCAGTCGTACGAATGAATCAACCGCATGGTTCAATCGCACGACTGAACCAGACTAATGGTTCAGTCGCACGATTGAATAATACCAACCTATAAATACAACTCAATTCGTGAAAAATAAGGTCTCTCGATCAATTACGATTCCAGACGTACCCTAGCCGTCCATAAACCTCTCAATTCGTTCTCCAAGTTCATAGAACACATTAGATCGATTCCCAATCGATTTCTAACGTTAGTTTCAATTCTGATTGATTCTTCGTGTGTTCTCACTATTGGATCGCCAATCAAATAGGATTCCGCACTATTTGATCTGGTTTACACGTTAATCTCTAGGTATTTCGGTCAAATACCAGGTCCTGACAAGTGGTATCAGAGCTTTGACTCTTGATTACGTGTTGATTCAATCAAGATTGCCTAAAAGTTTGTGTTTTTGCACTAAAAACGCAATCTTTGGCATCAAAAGTGATCTTGGAAGTTCCCTGCTCATCGAAGTTTGGTTTCTACGGACTTAGGCGATTAGAACTTGTGAAATTTCGAATCTTTACGGCTGAAACCCGTCAAACCTAGAAATTTTCGCAAAACAGCAGCTTCAGTCGCACGAGTGACTCATTTGCACGACTGGACTCCATTCACATTGCTCATACGCACGATTGGACATAGTCGCACCCTCATTCGGCGACTGAACCGTTCATTCGTGTAGCTCATACGCACCAGATTCATTCGCACGACTGAACCAATCGCCCAGTTCAGCCACACGATTGAACTAGTCGCAGAGTTCATACGCACGATTAGATCATTCGCATCCTTCAGTCGCATCAGTGAAAGTTTGTTTGATTAGATTCTAAGTTTATTAGTCATGGAAGATCAAATGTCAGCCTTTACTGCTGGGAAGGACTCAAGGATACAGAACTGCTGTTGCTTGAGAGTGAGGTGGGGAATCACAATAAACCACCAAAGCTTTTGACTTTAGATGAGTTTCCCCACTGGAAACAACATTTTGAGATCTACCTTAATGGAGTAGATCCTAATCTGTGGGAAGCCATTGAGATCCGTTATAGTACACCGGTGGGAGCTGATGGAGTTAAGCTAACGTTAAGCGGGATGACAGACGCACAGAAAGTAAAGTACAATGCAGAGAAAAGAGTTTATGCATTGATCACTCAGTCTATCCCCAAAGACGTATTCCACCAGTATTCAGAGAACAAGCAGTCCAAGAAACTGTGGGATGAGCTAGAGAAGAGATATGATGGGAATGCGTCATTAACGGCAATCAAGGCAAAGGAGTTAAATAAGGAATTCGATAACTTCTCATCGATTGGTAATGAAAGTTTAGACGAAGTCATAGACAGATTCTACCACTTGATGAGCGAATTGCATACACATGCAGTGGAAACGACTATGGAAGAGAAAGTAAGCAGCTTGCAGACGGATTGCCTGATAAGTGGGCTACATTCGTGTCTAACCTGAGACAGAATGGAATGCTTGTAAAGCTGGATATAAATGACTTCATTCTTATGTTGCGAGAAGAAGCACAAAGATGAAAGTATAGAGCTCAGAAGTCTTCGTACACACAAAATCCAGCTTTATACAACACCACGCCTCAAGCTATGACATATGGAGCACCACTCCAGACTGCTTTTGTGTCTAGCTCGTCAGGTCCTTCACATGCTTCTCCTTCTAGATCAGAGACGTCTGGGTCGTCATGTACCCATTATATTGGATTAGAAGCAAGTGCTACCAAACTGAAGATCGAGAACCTCGGTAATCACCGGAAGTAGCTCGAGAGCATATGGATCTTTTAGCAGCAGTGGTTCATCATATGATGGACTTGTTGCCGGGAAGATTGGAAACTGCCATCTGGCAGATAAAGACTACGAGCAGGTGGATGAAACGGAGCTTGAGAGGATGGATATAATGTGGGCCTTAGCTAGCGCGGTCCGAAGGGCGAAGAAGTTTGTTAGAAGACTGGACAGAACTTGATAGCTAGTAAGGATACCACATTTGGCTTTGACAAGAGCAAAGTGACCTGCTTCAACTGTGGAGAGAAGGGGCACTTCAAAAGAGAATGTGTCAAGCCAAAGAGAACGGGTAATGGGAACCCGTTCTCCTCCTTTACTCGCTAAGACAAGCAAGCCTCCAGTTCTACTTCATCAAACAAGGATCCAAAAGCCTTGACTGCTCATGATGATAAAGGACAGGATTGGAGTTTTAGGTTTGTCTCACCAGGAGAATCTAACATTGCCAGTGTTGAGGATATTGATGATGACTCTGCGAGTGAAGGTGATCTAGTAGTTGAGATAGCAATGTCACATAGTGAAGAAACAACTGCAGCCGAGGTCAGTTACAAGCCAAATGAGGAGATTTCCACGTCAGAATCACCAGAACCAGAGACATCTGATGCTGCACTGATGGCTAACTCTTCTGAACCAACTCAGGTAAGTACTACTGACCAAATGTTTAATAATCATGCTTGTTTTGATTGTGATACTTTTAGGAATAGCATAGATGAAAATTTTGCTAGGTATTAGATCATAATGATAACTTAGTAAAAGATTTACGACTGTGCACTGAGGCTAATAGAGTACTAAAACAAATGAGCATAGTTATAAAGAAAAAATAGACCTATTGACTAAACAACTTAGGGAAACCAAAGTAGTGGCCTTTAACCAAGCACATGACATTAGGTACTATAAAACTCCCTAGAAGACACTAAGAAATAAAAGGCAGTTCTAGAAGTAGAAGTAAATTCACTAAAACAGAAACTGCATAGTTGGACTAGTTCGTCGCACATAGTCCAACACTTAGTAAAAGAAAGGAACAACGGGGAGGGACTGGGTTATAAAGTGGTTCCGCCACCACCTGAGACTTTGATGAACACTAAAACTAGACCTTTAAGTAGTAATCCCATCAAGGATCATGTAGTGTCTACTCCTCTTGTTAGTGATCCAGATTCCATGTTCATCTATTGACACTGGAAACAAACAAAAGGAGACCACTTCAAAGGCAAAGGGTAAATGCTTGTGTTAATCTGGAAAAGAAATTTGAAAACATTAACTTAAAGTCAAGTTCAAACAGAGTCAAATCAGAACCTAAAAGGACTTCAAATGTTACTTTCTCACATGCTTCAAGTCAAAAACCAGTTAACCAAAAAGGAACATGTTAAACAGGTTAAAATAGTAATTTTGTTAAACCAGAGAAAACATCAAACATACAAGAGTCAAAACTAAAGTGATTGATGTTATTAGAGTGTCACGCACTTCTCCACAAAGAAAGTCTACTCATAAAGTTGATAGCAGGTCATGCTACAACTATGGAGAATCTGGACACATTGCTTCCTATTGTCCTTTCTATCAGACACCTAGGAAGAAGATTGATCTTCAGGACTCTAGACCTAGGTCTTCTAAGAGGAGTTCTCTAACTCCACCTAGAAGAGCTAGTGAACCTAAGTCCAACCTGTAAGCCAGATGACTGTTATCATAAACAGGCATTGCACAAATCTGGCTTATGGAAAGAAAAGTCAACCTACGTGTCTGATACTGATGACAAGAAGGAACATGAGCTACCCTCACCCTCTAAGGGTCAATGGGTGGAGATTATGATGTGTGATGCCTCTGGGAAACCCAAGACAGTAAAAGCTTGGGTTCCTAACCTAAACTAATTCATTACTTTGTATGTGCAGGGTGTTCGATACAGTGCTGAGACTAACACGTGGATTATAGACAGCGGAGCATCCAGGCACATGACAGGAAATAGAGCCCTTTTATCAAGCGTCAAACAAATAAAAGGAGGGCATGTTTCCTTTTAGGAAACAAAGGAGGCTATATCATAGCTCAGGGAGAAGTGGGAAATAAGTTAAGTTTGATAAGGTGAACTACGTTCAACAACTTCAGAACAACTTACTTTCTATTCCCAAATCTGTGATAAAGGATTTAAAGTCATCTTCGACAACAAGAAGTGTTACGTGCTGAAGAAAGAATATATGATCCCAGAGGACCAAGTTCTAATGACTGCTTCAAGATATAAAGACCTTTATGTCTTGGATCTGTCAACAGCTGCTACAACGGATCATGAGGTTCAGTGCTTTCTATCTAAAGCTACTGAGAAGGATTCAATCTCCTGGCATAGGAGAATGGGACACATTAGTCAAAGGAAGATGAATAATTTGATTCAGAAGGATTTAGTGAGAGGAGTAAATGTCAAGAACTTCCAACTTCCTGACTTTTGTGTAGCTTGCAAGTAAGGCAAACAGACAAAGAAGTCTCATAAGAAAAGAAAGTTCATTCAATAGAACTTCCTCTTGAGCTTCTTCACATGGATCTGTTTGGTCCAGTTAGTACAAGGAGCATTGCAGGCGACGTGTACTGTTTTGTGGTCACTGATGACTACTCAAGGTTCACTTGGGTAATGTTTGAAATCCAAATCAGAAACATTGGAGACATTCAAGGAATTAGTAACCACACTGGAATCTCTCTACAAGTTAAAAGTTAGACAAGTACGCTCAGACAACGGGACAGAATTCAAGAATCAAGGGATGGAGGCATACTGCAAGGAAAAGGGAATTGTGCATCAATTCACTTCTGCTTACACACCTCAGATGAATGGCGTTGCTGAGAGAAGAACAGGAGTTTGATAGAGACAGCACGGACTATGCTGGCAGACTCGAAACTGCCTATCCAATTCTGGAATGAGGCGGTGGCAAATGCGTGTTATACACTGAATCGAGTCCTAATAGGCAAGCGCCACGGAAAGACATGTTATGAGCTACTACAAAGACGCAAACCGAATTTGGAGTATCTTGAACCTTTTGGCGCGCCGTGTACACTTCTGAAGAAGACACAAGAAGGCAAATTCAGCGAGAAGGCAGATGTAGGCATCTTTCTAGGATACAACATACCTAACAAGCGAGTTTACAATAACTCAACAGGTCTAGTAGAAGTTGGTGTAATGTGATGTTCAGCGATTCACCACACACCTACTGGCGAAGGACCTGCTACTTCTTTGACTATGATGAATTCTTCAAGTCCTTCAACATTCCTCTCTCTCCCTCGGATGACGAATTAGCTACTAGGATGATGTATGATATTCTAAATACACCATCTAGCACACAGGGAGAATCATCTACTCAGTCAGGGGGGGTAGTCGATCACAGTGACTCCTCCTCTGAAGATGAAACTAAAGCAGATGACCAGAACAGTCAGGAGGAACAGGTTCCAGTTCCTGAAAGTCCACAAGCATTCATGAGTGATGCAGCTTCGACTTCGGAACCTCAAACTCCATCTTCCTCAGATGCCGAACAAAACGTTCACAATCTCGGTTCGGAGGTGGCTGTGCCTACTACTCCAGGATCACGACTAAACGTCTATCATCCCTTGACAATGTTATTGGGGATGTCAGATTAGGAGTACAAACCCGAAATCAGCTATACTCAGCTGATTACGCCTTAGTTATGGAGAAAGGTTACATTCATGATGGTGCTTATCGATGTTTTGTTTCGCAAGTTGAGCCAAAATATGTCAGTGAAGTACTATATGATGAGGCATGGGTGAGTGCCATGCAAGAAGAACTTCTGCAGTTTAAGAAGTTAGGTGTATGGACTCTAGTTGATAGACCTAAAGGTGCTAAAGTCATTGGCACCAAATGGGTACTAAAATGCAAGAAGGATGACCAAGGAGTCATTATCAGGAACAAAGCTCGACTGGTGGTTCAAGGTTTTCGCCAAGTCGAGGGGATTGACTATAATGAGGTGTTTGCACCTGTGGCAAGGATGGAAGCTATTCGTATCTTCCTTGCTATGCATCGTACATGAAGATTAAAGTCTACCAATTAGATGTGAAGAGTGCATTCCTTCATGGGGAAATCAGGGAAACAGTCTATGTAAGTCAACCGAGAGATTTGAAGACCCTTATCATCGGGATAGAGTTTACAAGCTCGACAAAGCTTTATATGGGCTTCATCAAGCTCCTCGAGCTTGGTATGAGAAACTCTCGACTCATCTTGTGAAACACGGCTTTCGCAGGGGAGTCATTGACTGTACACTGTTTATTAAAGAAAAGGATGGCGACCTACTGCTTGTACAGATATATGTTGATGACATAATCTTCGGGTCAAAGAACGAAGAGTTATGCAAAGAGTTTGAAGCGAGTGATGAAGAAAGAGTTTGAGATGAGTGCTATGGGGGAGATGAAGTTCTTTCTCGGGTTACTGGTGGATCAAACACCTAATGGGATCTTTCTACATCAGACCAAGTATATAGGAGACATTCTCAGTCGCTTTGACATGGAGAATGCTTCTGCTGCTGGGACTCCACTTGCTACGAATCATGATATAGCACCTGATGAGAATGGAGATCTTGTAGATGCCACTATGTACCGAGGAATATTGGATCCCTCATGTATCTCACTACCTCAAGACCTGATATATGTATGCTACATGTCTATGTTCTAGATATCAGGCTAAACCAAAGGTCAACCATCTGATCGGGGTCAAGAGGATTTTTCGTTATCTGAAGGGTACACCCACACTTGGATTGTGGTATCCTCATGATGATGACTTTGAGCTTACCACGTATAGTGACTCGGATTACGGGGATGCAAGATGAACTACAAGTCTACATCAGCGGGGTGTCAATTCTTTGGGAGAAGATTAGTTACCTGGCAGTGTAAGAAGCAGACATCGGTTGCATTGTCAACCTGTGAAGCCGAATATGTTGCTGCTGCAAGTTGCTGTTCACAAATCATTTGGTTTCAACAGCAAATGCGGGATTACGGTTTAAAATTCTCATCTACTCCTATTTTTGTTGATAACTCTGCTGCAATTGTAGTAACTAAAAATCCGGTTCAACATCCTAAGACCAAACACATCGGTATTAAATACCACTTCATAAGAGACTGTTTTGAAAAGAACTTAATTGATGTGGTTAAAATTAATACTGATTTTCAACGCGCTGACCTCTATACTAAAGCCTTTGATAAACCACGTTTTCAATATTTGCTAGAGGTCAACGGCGTTAAAAAGAATGTGAGGTAATTCCTGATGATAATAATGTGTAGTCCAATGTAGTTTAGTTAAAGTTTATTTTTTTCATGTTATCTGTTTTATTTTCGTCTGTTATATTTAAACTCATGTTATTTTGCTGTTTATTAAAATCCAAAATAATTAAACCAAAATGATTTTAGTATTTTAGGGGGAGAATATGTCAGCAAGTTAACTTTAAAAAATAAAAAATAAAAAATAAAAAAATAAAAAAATAAAAAAAATGAGGGAGAAGGGGTAACTAGCTGAAATAAGGTAGATTGTGTCTGTGATACCGATTCAATACCTTTGGAACATGATAGTACACAGGAACAAATCAAGAGGGACTTTAAAATTTTAAGTTTTGAAAAGATGCAAAAGTTCAAAGTATAAGTCTGTGTAGTCTAAGCAATATAAAAAGGGAAGATGATAGAAAACTGGCAACTCCTAAGGTCACACAAAGAAAGTAGACTTAGAGGCTGGTAGACTGCAAATGATATGTTGGTAGATTCAACACAATAGACAATTAGACCTGATTGGTGATCTCAAGATCAAACTAAGTTGTTCAACTGACTGTGGGCTTCCATCTTATCATTGGTTAACACAATCAAATATATTCCAATAAGGGGTAATGAGCATTTAAATGCCACAAATGTGTGCGGATGACCATAATTAGAGAAAAGCAAGAAAAAATGAAAGACAAATGCAATAAAGCTAATGACTTATGTTGTTGGTGCATATTGTGTAAAATAAAATAAGCTGCTCTAACAAGGAGATAGGTTGTGTGCCTCTCTGCTGTGCGATGGCACTGACCTGAGGATAAGCGTAACCTAGATATTCTAGAATTCATTGTTGTTTGCCGCCTCTCTGCTGTGCGATGGCACTGACCTGAGGACAGGCTTCTCTTTGAAAGCTCTAATAATAGTCTCTTCTTGTAATAATACCCGTAGACCGCTCAAAAACTTATGAGGAATGTTGATTACCATATAAGTGTGGGATCCACAAATGTTAGCTGAAATAATTTAACCTAAATCAGTCACCAGTCTGTGTTAAAAGTCTATGTATGGATTTAAGTGGACAAACATACTGACAATCTTAGTGGCTACATTCTCAAGAGTTCAAATCAATGTGAAAATCTAAGAGTTTCAGTATGATTTCCTTAAGTTGCTAACGACTCTGGATGAACACCGAGAATTTAACTCAAAGGTTTTAATAACAAGTCCCAATGATTTGACTTACCTGTATGATTCCAAAATTGAATTTTTCCAGATATGATCAATCTAAGTTGAAGCTGTCTACTCCCGAACCAAATCCCGTAGATATCAATCTCTGGATTTATCTCTCACAAAAAGGCAAAAATAAGTTGTTTATGAAATTAGTTTAAGGTTTTAAATTAGTTAGTTCTTTTTAATTTTAATTGTAGGCGTGTGTCGGGCTACATCAGGAAAATCAGAAGTAATCAAATCACTAAAAGGGTCATGTCTGAGATGACCATATGTGCTTTGAAAGTTTAAATAGTCAAGTTTGAGGTGACAAAGTGTTTTTAAAAGGGTCACGTCTGAGGTGACTAAAGTGTTTAAAAGGATCACGTCTGAGGTGATCAAAATGTTTTCAAGATAAAGTGATCATGTCTGAGATGATCAAAGGCTCATAACGTTAATTTCAATTAATTTTAAAGGGCTTAAATGTAAATTGGTATAAATGGCAGAAAATTAACTAAGTGTGACCCATTCGCACGATTGGACCATGAGAATGGACCAACCATGCGAATGGCATCCACTCACACGAATGGCTCATCAGAATAGCCCATTCGACCGATTGGAAGAGGGCGGATGAGTCAGTCGACCGATTGAAACTCATTCGGTCAACTGAACATGCGAATGAAAGGCACGACTGAGCCAGTCGACCGACTGAATCTAGTCGGTCAAGTGCATGCGACTGGTTGGGCTAATCGTACGATTGAGCCTGAGTCGCCCGAATGAACTGGGAGACTGAGGCCAGTCGGCCGACTGAGCCCAGCTTCAGTATTTAAAGGGCCCTGTCGATCGCATTTCACTCATCACTCCCAAATCGCCCTTAAATCGCACTCCCTACCGTTACACTGCCAAAATTTTATTAGCCTAGTTTATCATTGCTTTTGATTCACTAACGTTCGCCATTCATTATACAGGTAGATTGAAGTCTTATTTCATTGAAATCAGAAGGATTGAACCATAATGTGGTGAATATTCGAACGAAAACAAGAAACAGACAGAACGCGACCTAATAACCTACTTAAACTATGCAAAATGTTAAATTAAGGTTAATAGGTTATTAGTAACAAGAATGCGAATATATTGAACGGTAATCCATGTTAAATCACTTGTATTGATCAAGACTCAACCACAGGCGACTGAACAACTGAGACAGCGACTGGTCGTCCGGATGAACTTCAATCGCACGATTGAATCTGGCGATTGGGTCATTCGGCCGAATGAACCATACGATTGATCTTAGCGGGCGACTGAACCATTCGCAGACTCAGTCAGCAGACTAAACCCAATCGCATGTCACATTGACCAGAATGAGTCCAGTCGCATGAAAGAACAGACGAATGACTTCAGTCGCATGATTCATTCGCACGAATGAATCAGAATGACTTTCAACTTACACTTAGAACAGAATTTTTCATGTCTTATGTACTAATGGTTCTATGTCTTGTGTGTTTCAGGTAAATGGCAGAAAGGTGGTCCATAAATCCAAAGCACAACATCTGTGCTCATTTGGATCACACCACCAGGAACGGGGCAGAGTTTACTGACATTATAGCCTTTCTGAGATGGTCCCGGATTCATAAGGCTATCTCCACGCCTTGCACGCCATATAGATCACTCCATCAGGCATTCTGGGAGAATGCCTCGGTGGACCGCTCTCGTGAGTCGTACTGTATTAGGAGCTCTATATTGGGCCATGATATTGAGATCTCTGCTGCCGACATTCAGAGGGTCCTAGAGTTTGGGGACGACACTGATCATCCTACTAGACTATATCCGTTGACAGTGAGAGGATGCTTCTGAGGATAAAGTACGCTGGGGATATCAACTAAGGTGTGCTCAACAAGAGCAACCTGAGCCCCAGTACAAGTACTTAGCACACGTGATCCTCAAGTGTGTTGCATCGAGGAGGGGTAGGTTTGACGACCTCTCAGACCAGATTCAAAATGCCTACGGTACCACCCCTTCAGTTTCTCCAGCATGATATTCTCCTACTTAGTGGAGAACTTGGAGGCCAAGGGTAAAGAGGGGTTTTGTATGTACCCCAGATTCTTACAGCTCGTCTTCAACGAGAAGCTCCACAGTTGCCCAAAGAGATCATGGACGTTGGCCTTAGAGATTATGGATGATACTACTCTGGGCAGGATGAGAGTTTACAGGGGAAAGTAGGTAAAACCCCAAGTGAAGAGACTGATTGGCCACCTGGCCAACGAGAGGTATGTGGTGCCTGGCAGACGCAAATGGCGTCATGATGACAGCGACTCCGATGATGAGAGGTTGCTCCTACCAGATATGGATTCTGATGATGATGATAGCGGCAACGCCGGGGATGACTTGCCTGCTACACAAAGAGGCACTGAGTCAGATGTTATTCCCCCGGGTCTGACACTGCCAGAGAGGTTGCTGAGATGGCCGGTTTCCATCAGTAGTTCATTGTTGGTGATCAGGAGGAGGAGGAGTCGGATGAGGAGCCCCTCACTAGGACTGTGGGAAGCAAAGTAGTTCCCACAGAACACAGGCTTAGGGTGGTTGGTGAACACCCTCGGAACTCCACTGAGAGAGAGACTGACCCGAGCTATGCTCCGGGTTCAGTGGGCAGAGCTGCAGGGGGAGCATCCACTTCCACCGGGACGAGGAGGAAGAGGATGGCTCAACCCCACGGACTGAAGAAGAAGAAGCGTCGCTTGACCTTCGTTACCACTGCTGCCACTACTTCCACCACCACAGCCACCACTACCACCTCCACTAACATACCACCCATCACTACAGCCACCACATCCACTACTGCTACCACACCACCACCTTACCTACCACCACTGTATCCTTCCCATCCACCACCATACCATTCACACCTACATCACCAGCACCTGCTTACCGACCCATATTCACCACTGCTACTACCACCACCACCTCACATCATGCCGGACCTTCAGCCCAGCCATCACATGTATATGGATCTACTCTACCTCACATCGGGTAGGAGCAGCTGTCGGCGCTTAACCGTATGGTGATGCACCTGCTAGCTGCAGATGAAGAGAAAGCGGCGCAGATTCGCCAGTTGACCGATCTGAGTGCTGCCCAGTCTCAGTAGATGGCAGAGCAGGCTCGGGTGATAGATCAGCAGACCCAGCTAATCGATGCTAGGAGAGTTGAGATGTCCCAACTCCAGGACCAGTAGGCCCAATCAGCCAAACGTATAGAGGAGTTGGAGACGACCAACAAGACGATTATGCTGAGGTTAAAGGGGTCAAAGGATGAGTCTTTAAAGATAAAGGAGGGTGATGGGGATGATGGAGATGGTCATGATGAAGATGATGATGACGATGAGGAAGATGATGAGGATGAAGAAGAGACAAGGAAGAAAGGACAGAAGGTAGAGATGATGATGACGAAGCAGAAGGAGGGGATGTGGCTGCATCGGCCTCTGCTTCTGGTCAAGAGCGAAGATCGAAGAATCGACAGGATCAGCCATCTACCACTTCTGCTCCTCCGAGCGACGAGCCCAGGATTCAAGACAAAAGTACAGATTAGATGTCTTATGTATTTATTTATTTTGTGTTTGAATCATGGAATGAAAAACAAGTGTGTTGAATGTTTATATATTAAGTTGATATAAATGTGTTTGATTACTTACTAATGGTTTATGTGTTGAATGTTTAAATCAAACAGATCCAAACTTTCAAAGGGATGAGTTTGACATTGCTCCCCTTCAACAAGTCAAGACTCAACTAACCATGACTCTTGATCTGCAAGGGATTGTAAGAAGGTCTGTGAGTTATACCCCTAAAGAAGGTGAAATAATTCATGACCTATCTAACGAGCAACTGGCAGAGATGTTCAGACTCAATCCTGATGAAATTGTCAAGGATGCTCCAACAGTTGATTCAACCAGTGATGAAGAACTAAATGACGTTGATGAAGTTGAGGTTGAAGATATTACTGCAGAAGAGTACCCTCAGTACGCTGACAACGAGGGTATGTGGTCCCCAATCTGGTGAGTCCTTAGTCAGTGATATGTTTGAGGTACTAGACAAGATGGAGCAGGAAACAAGAAAGACCGAAGGAACAGCCCAAGCCTCAAATGATGACGTAGATATTCGAAAGGCTGAGTGGGCTGCCTGTTTTGAAGAAGTTAGAGCCCAGCGTGCTGCATCAAAGAAAGATGCCTACACCAAGCTCTACAGAGTCAAGAAACACTATAAGGTGTCAGGCAGGATTTTGCATGGGCTTATTTTGATGATCTTAACACGTATGCAGTTAAGAGGGAACAGGGCATAGAGTACTTCAGATTTCCACATGATCTGAAGACTCTTCCTGGTTTTGAGCTCAACCAGCTGGCTAAGCTAAAGCTGTTGTATGCTGACCCACGAAAAATGTCAGGCTGGTTCGAGGCTGCCCTGAAGAAGGAGTACCACACCAGATGGGTTAACTTCAGACCACAATAGCCAACAAGGTATATAAGAAGGTCTGAGGTTGATGCCAGTACTAGCAAGCCCAAGATTGTGTTGAAGTGGAGTCCTCCGCGCACTATGTCGAGAATCCCTCTCAGGGAAATGCCACAGGACTTCACTCCACACTTCAAATGGTGGTACTATGATTGGAGAACTGCTGAAGTTGTCATAGTTCTGAATAAAGAGGGCCAAATGGATACTATCAGGGTATTCGACCCGATGTGGCTAACCAACTTGTCTGCTAATGATGTCTATACATTATACAAGTGGCCACTATTCTATGACACCCAAGACATTGTACAAGCCCTCCAGTTCCAAACGTTATACGACTTTGTTTTGCGTTTGACATTCACGCAGGAGTCACTAAGGAGGAGAAGTACAAGAAGTATAAGGAGGTTATGCAGAAGACAAGAGATTAGATAGATCTAGGTCCAAGGGGGAGTTTGTTGATGCATGTATGTCCCTAGATCATGATTTGAAATGTAATGAATCTTGTTGGACCAAAAGAACCAATGAGCCGGATCAAAAAACCTTTAAGTCCCACAGACATCACAACAACTACTGAAGACCACAACAGCTGAAGACAACAGCTGATTACAAAGTCTGAAAACACAAAGTCTGAAGACACAAGTGCTGAAGACAAAGTCTGAAGACACAAGTGCTGAAGACAAAGTCTGAAGACACAAGTGCTGAAGACAAAGTCTGAAGACACAAGTGCTGAAGACAAAGTCTGAAGACACAAGTACTGAAGACAAAGTCTGAAGACACAAGTGCTGAAGACAAAGTCTGAAGACACAAGTGCTGAAGACAAGTATCAGACGTTGTCACAACAGCTGAAGAGGTCTTCTTCAGTAGTTGTGATGGTTTACCTTTCAGTAGTTTCTTGTTTCAGTATTTGTAAAACAACTGAAGAGTATGTTCTTCAGTTGTTATTATTTCAGTAGTTTCTTTTTAGTAGTTGTAATAAGAGTTAACACTTAGCATTTTTGTAAGAAGATGTCAGCTGTTTGACATCTTCAGCAGTTGTGTTAACTATCAGTAGTTTGTGATAAATTCTGTTAGATGTCACTATCAAGTGACATCAGCAGACGTCACATCTCTTATATAAGAGGTGTCGACCTAATTGTAAGTGTGACATTCCGTTACCACGACTGCGAATATTGAATGAAATATATTTGCAGAATTCTCTCTATCTATAACCGTTTTTGTTCTTCATTGAATATCTTTTAGTTCTTGTAAATTGGCTAATTCATTGTTAGAATTCCGCTGCTATACTCTCTAATCAATCAACCTAGATCACTGATCCTAACAAGTGGTATCAGAGCAGGTTAATCATGGATCGATCTAACAATTGATCATTGAAACTGCTAATTGATATCTATGTTTGATTGAATTAGCATATTCGCAAGAACTGGTTGTAGATTATTGAATTTCTGTCGCTTTCGTTCATTTATTTTGAGATCTCTCTTGGTTGAATTGGTTGTTGTGTTTGTTCTAAATCTGTTTTAGCTTAATTGATTTGATTGAATCTGAGATGACTACTCCTTCTAGTGATCCTCACAATACCGGTTCCTCAACCAAGCCTCCGATGCTGGTTAGGACCGAGTATAACATATGGCAACGAAGAACGCTTCATCACCTGTCTGTTAACAGTTCAGGTTGTTGGACATCTGTGGTACATGGACCACATAAGCCTATGGTGAACAATCCGGAAACCAATCAAATGGTTCCGAAGAAGAAGGAACAATATTATGATGAAGATCGGAAACTGTTTGAGATTGATGCTAAAGCCCATGGAATTCTGGCCATGGCACTGCCTAATGAAATCTATTCAGGGCTTATGCATCATGAAACTGCTCATGATCTCTGGAATGCCCTGAAGGAACAATTCGGTGGCACAGATGAGGTCTTAGCAAACAACAGATAAATCCTTGCCCAACAATATGAGACATTCTCTCATAGAAAGGGTGAGACACTGACTCAACAGTTTGAGCGTTTTTCCTGCTTGATCTCTGAGCTGAAAATGGTGAAACATGAATACACCAATAGCCAGATGAATAACAGGTTCCTCAGATCACTGCCTGAGAGATAGGACACATACACTATTGTCCTACGCTCCAGTGCAAATCTGGATAGCCTATCTCTCACCCAACTTCATGGGAAACTGCTTACATTCGAAAGAGAGATAGAGCAGAAGAGGAAACTGTCCTCATCAGGAAAGCTCACTAATGACTTTGTACCAGGGAATACTGCCTTGGTTGGTCATGAGTCAGAATATGCTGCATCTAAAAGCAATTATGATGAGCATATTGATTTCTCTTCAAATAGTTCTGATCATGCATTTGTTGGTATTGAGAGTCATTCTGGCAGTAATAGTGACAATCTATGCTTCATCATGGATGATTTGAAAGGAATAGCTGATGATGATTTAGAAGAGATGGATATTCTAAGCCAAATGGCATTGATTAATATCAGATCTCAGAAGTTCTATAAGAGAACTGGCAGGAAATTTCCTGGACTCTCTGGCAAAACCAAAGTTGGTTTTGACAAGAGTAAGTTGAGGTGTCACAAATGCCAAAGGCTGGGACACTTTGCAGGGGAGTGTAGATCAACTGGATCTAACTCTTCTGCACCCTTTGTGACTTTCCTAGTACTAGTCCACAAAACAGAGGGCAACATACTGTTGGTTCTGGTCATCATTCACATCCTAGGTCTCCTGCATACTTTGTTCCCCAGGGTCAAATGTCATATCCTTATCCCTGCTATTATGTGCCTCAACCAAATACTGTTCAAGCTCCAATTGCACAACAACCACAAGCATTTCCTGAACCACAACCTTCCCAATCTCATCAACAAACTCAACCTCAACAACACAGCTTCTTCACCCCAGGAGTTGTTGACTGGAGTAGTTTACCAGATGACTTGTCTGGTCATGAACAACTGTTCTCAGGTGCTGGTCAACATGGTGGTGAAAGTCCCTTTGGAAATCTAGCTCTTATGGCTTTGGATTCTGCTGATACTTCATTCACCAATGCCTCTACACCAAAGGTATCACAGGTATCCTCTGAGGCAAAAGCCAAATTGTGTTCTGAAACATGTATAGCAGCATTTGCATCTATTAGAGAAGCAAATGTAGCCTTAATCAACAAGAACATTGAGCTAGAACAAATAATTTCAAAAGCAAAGCTGAATTTGAGTCTGTGCTTAAAGATAAGAATGATGGATTACAAACTTAAATGCCAAATAACTGATGATAAGGCTAGGAAGAGATACTTCTAGAGAAGTATAAAGATCTCAAAGAAACCCTTGCAGTCACCAGGTAGAGTGTGATAGATGGGTACAATCATACAAAGGTTTTGAAATGCTTCTTAGTAAGCAATCTGCTTCCAATGTGAAGTTTGCATTGGTTACAATCACACTGCTCCACCTACAGATTTTACTCGCAGAGCAGAGGTAGAATCTGATGGTGAGAGTAATAACCAATCCATCTCATCATGTGATCTTCTTTCTGATACAATACAATCAGAAGTAGAAGTCAGCATCAAGTCCTCTCGGAACCTATCAGCTGATGTTGATGGTTCCACTGCTGACACTCACATGTTCAATGAGTTGATCAACTCAGGAGTTACTTCTGAAAGTCCTGAAAGGACTAGAGAGCAGGATTTAACACCAGAAGTTCAAACTCCAACTAGTGCTAGTACTAAAAAGAAGAAAACTGTCAGTAGAAAGAGTTTGAAGACTACTAAAGAGGAACAAGAAAGCAAACAATGCTTCCAAAGTACTGAAGAGCAAGTCTTCAGTTGCTTCCCCTCTTTAGTTGATGATCAACCTAAGATGAAGAAAAAACCATGTGAAGTATGTGGTTTGTTCAATCATCTTACAGATGATGCTAGTACAAAAGAGGTTCCAAACTCAAACATAACTTGTTAGGATCAGTGATCTACGTTTGATTGATTAGAGAGTATAGCAGTGGAATTCTAACAATGAATTAGCCAATTCACAAGAACTAAAAGATATTCAATGAAGAACAAAAACGGTTATAGATAGAGAGAATTCTGCAAATATATTTCATTCAATATTCGCTTTCGTGGTAACGAATGTCACACTTACAATTAGGTCGACACCTCTTATATAAGATAGTGTCGTCTGCTGATGTCACTTGATAGTGACATCTAACAGAATTTATCACAAACTACTGATAGTTAACACAACTACTGAAGATGTCAAACAGCTGACATCTTCTTACAAAAATGCTAAGTGTTAACTCTTATTACAACTACTGAAAAGAAACTACTGAAATAATAACAACTGAAGAACATACTCTTCAGTTGTTTTACAAATACTGAAACAAGAAACTACTAAAAGGTAAACCATCACAACTACTGAAGAAGACCTCTTCAGCTATTGTGACAACGTCTGATACTTTGTCTTCAGCCCTTGTGTCTTCAGACTTTGTCTTCAGCACTTGTGTCTTCAGACTTTGTCTTTAGTACTTGTGTCTTCAGACTTTGTCTTCAGCACTTGTGTCTTCAGACTTTGTCTTTAGCACTTGTGTCTTCAGACTTTGTCTTCAGCACTTGTGTCTTCAGACTTTGTCTTCAGCACTTGTGTCTTCAGACTTGTGTTTTCAGACTTTGTAATCAGCTGTTGTGGTCTTCAGTAGTTGTTGTGATGTCTGTGGGACTTAAAGGTTTTTCTGATCCGGCTCATTGGTTCTTTTGGTCCAACAAACTCCCCCTGAACCAATGCAGCCAAAACCTTTAACTTTATTGAGGTCCCACTTATTGTTGGCAGAATGGTTGGTCTTTTCCTTCTTGATCAGGTGAGAAGATGACCCATATAAGCACTGGCCTGGAAATGAGTCTCTGAAGATTTGATTGGCAATGTATGGATGGGAGCTCTGTATTGGGGAATTGGACACTGAGCTGTTCCCCCATCCATGAGACTCACTTCCCATGTATAAGCCTGCAGGATTCTGGTGTATGCTCTGAGAAACATGATTTGTTCTTCCATGGTCAGGTTCTCGGCTTCACCATCAAACAATCTTTCTCGCCCATACAGCTCTGAGATGTACTTGGCCTGTTTACCATTTTTGAGCTCAACTGTTGTAATCTATCGGTATGCAAACTCATCAGGATGAGTCCCTTCAAGTAACAGACTGAGCTCATTTTGTTTGAAGTTCTCAAGCCTCTTGTAGACTAACCCTTTTTATAATTCTGTTCTCTAACATCTTTTGGGGTGGTTGTTTAGTCTCATAGGCCTTCTTGAAGTCTTCTACAATCTCCCAAGGTGATACTACAAGGACCACTGTGATCTCTTCATCTACGATCCTTTTGACTTGGCCCTTGTATCTCGAAGGAATGTCTTTCTTTACAATCCTGTGAGCCACCCTAGGATCAGGCCATACTCTCACCTTTTCCTTCGATATTGAAATGTGTTGGCAAGAGTGTACAACCTCAGAGCTTCTTTCTTCATACTAATAATTGATGACAAAGCAGCATAAGTTTTGCCAATGCTTTTCAGCATTTCATCATCATGAAGCAGTTTGTTGCTGTTCTTCTTCAATCTTTACTCTCACACCTTCCATCTGTGAGGTGGGAGTGATGGCATGGGTTTGGCTTTCGCCAATGTTAGAACTGCAGACAGAGGCAGCCTATCTTCTTCCACACATCCTCTTCTTCTTCTTCTTCTAGCCTCAACACCCTTCTCTTCTTCTTCTTAGGTGCATCATCGGCTGTTGGTTTAGATGGTAAGGGAGTTGGTTTTGTGGTTTGTGTTGTGGTTGTTTTGGAGAGGGAATGTTGACAGGCTGAGTAGCATTTTGAGGTGAGTGTTGCTTTTGAGTATTTGGCTAGCTCAGTCCTGCTCCCTGCCCTGCTTCATTCAAAGCTTCAATAACAAGTCCTTTAGTATATGCTTCAGATGACAGATCTTGTGGTGATTGCCAAGATACGGTCCCTGGACCAAGCTTTGATTTCGATCATTGATCTTCCCAGATATTTTGCAATAAATCTAATCATGATATCAAGCTTTCTCTTTCTAACACTTCATAATTCGCCCATCTATTCTAGATTTCTTCAATCTCTAATCGTCGAATCTCAGAGTCAAGTTTATCGGTGTCATGGCCTTGCCTAAACAGCTGATCAATGATGTTGTCCATTGACTGCTGTGTTCGGCATCAGCCTCTTTTATCAGTAACTCCAAGGCTTTCTCTTTTTCCTTATCTTTATCAGCTCCACATTCACCTCCAATCCTTTTCCACTACCTCCTTCTGTTTCTTTCTCCCGCCCTTCTGCTCCTCTGTACTCCTCTTTGTTTTCCTTTAACTGACTAATCTCCCCCTTTTGGGGTGCATTGGTGGCAAGGGGTTGTTGCCAGAAAGGCTTGGCCCACAACCTCCTCTATCAAGGGTGGATTACTGAGGAAAGCCTCGCATCAATGGCTTTGATCACTATTTCAGTGATTATGGGTGTGATGAGAGCGAGGGAATTTTGAAGGATACAACTATTGCTCAGGGGGTTCTGTTCCTGAGAAATAGTGCCAGAAGGTGAGGCAGGTGGCTTAGGGTTGGGAGTGGCTCAGTGTTTGGGAGACCTTCAGATGAAGGTGCCATCTGAGGGTGGTAGAGGCAGATGGTCTTGTTCCTAGAAGTTTTGGCAAACAGCTCTTTGAGTCTGCTCACTTCCTCTTCCAGGATGGTGTTTTGGGCATTACATCGTAAAGAAGCCCAGGTCATCATCAGTAGATACTGAATCACCTGACCTCCTGATAGGATCAGGATGAACATGCACTAAGTGTAGCTCAGTTGTAGCATATGCCCCTTTGTCTTGGATCTAGGGACTTCCTGCCTCAGGACTTTGTCCGTCATCAGCAGTTGCCTCTGGTAAGGTCTTAGTAATTACCAACTACAACCTCCATCAATGCTGACGCAGGAAGAAGTTAGCCTCACCAGAAGTTCGAATCTCCATTGCTATACTAGAGAAGGAACAGTTAACCCCTATGCTGTGGGTTCTCAGCTGCACTTTGGTCCTCCCCCTCAATGGTAGAAGTGTTCCCAGTAGTAATTGTAGCTGGGAGGGGTGAGGAGTGCAACTGAGTCAGCACTTGTGCAACAAGTAATGTAGGACTTTGGGGGGCGGTTGCATGGGGAGATGGGGTAAAAGCAGTCTGTACCTGGGGAGGATGGTGTTCTTAAATGGCAATCTCCTCAAATGAGGAAGACCCCAGATTGGTGGTACCCCTTCTGAGGTTGTTGCAGGCTCCTTTTGAGAGGATCCTGAGCGGCTGTGGCTAGAAGAGTCCTTATATCCACTAGGGGGTTATAACCAGGGATATAGCCTGTGTTTGTGTTGCAGGGGCCTCAGGGACTCATTCCCTGAGTAGCATTTTGGTTTTCTTTTTAGTGGGTTTGGTGGGGACTTTTGATTGGAGGTGGTGGCTGTGGGTCCAGCTGCGTGGGTTTGCGCAGCTTGGCAGCCATTTTGAGTGATTGGTCAGTTGTGCCGGAGTATACTTCAGGCAAACAGCCATAGCAGGGACTCCCAGGCCAACAAGTCCCTCAGCTTGAAGCTGGTTTGTAATTATTGCCATTATGAACCACGGATATAATATCCAACGGTTAGCAGTTTGTTTTTGACCATATCCTTGAGCTCTAAAAATAGTATTTCCGAAAAATTTAAGGTTGTTGCTCAAGAATGGAGTACATTACCAGCTGCCACCTTGTAGACATTTGATCCCAAGACGAAGTCTTAGGAGCCAAACAGACATTTACCATGTGAACATGAGACGTTCAGCATCATGGAAATGTTTCTTCAGTATGGTGGAGGCACTAAGGTTTCCCTGATATCCATGGTGGGCAAAGGATAAATCAGTTGTGCCCTTTGGATATCCAGCAGGAGAAGTGGCATCATCCAGGTGTAAAGTTTGACGAAGTATATCGGGAGTGATGACCACTTCGTGGTTGTTGATGACCGACCGGAGAGACGCTGTGTTGGTCTCCCCAGTGGTGAGGGTGACGTTCATCCAAAACTGGTTAAGGGATTCGGCATGAAGGATTGGATTGAGAAGAAAGGCCGTTTTGTAGGGTGACTGGACCTTAAGATCAATAGCATTATCGAACTTAGCCCAGAATGGCGATTTGGTGAGGTAAGCTACACAGTTGTGTCGCGGTTTGAGCTACATGGACGCCATTTAGGAGAGAGAAGTTTTGGAGAGATGAATGTTAGGTTTGAAGAAGATGAGGCTCTGAAGGATTAGGTCAGGGATATTTATAGGGTACGGGTTAGAAAACGACTGAAGGGTTTGGTGTTAGTCATCAGTAGTTTTAAACGACTGTTGACATGGTATTACCCTTTCAGACGTTGAAACAGCTAAGTCGTGGTTTTAGGCATCAGCAGCTATAAAACTACTGAAGACCATGGTTTTGACTTCAGATGATGAAACAATTGAAGACTTGGTATCAGTCATCAATAGTTGTGAAACTACTGAAGATGTTGGTTTTGTCAGCAGTTGTTGTAAACAGCTGAAGACTAGGTGTTAGTCTTTAGTAGTTGTGAAACTACTGAAGACTTGGTTTTGTCATCAGTTGTTGTAAACAACTGATGACTTGGTATTAGTCATCAGTTGTTGTAAACAACTGATGACTTGGTATTAGTCATCAGTTGTTGTAAACAACTGATGACTTGGTATTAGTCATCAGTAGTTGTCAAACTACTGAAGACATGGGTTTGCTTCAGTTGTTTAGACTGAAACAGCAGTTGTAGAAACAACTGAAGAGAAAGTTCTCTTCAGTAGTTTTCGTCAATTCATAGCCTTTCAGCTGTTTCAAACTGTCCTCAACACTTACTCATCAGACTTTGCATCTGCTTTTCAGGTGTTTCATAGGACGTCAGTACTTATCTGTTTGTACTGATTTCAGTAGTTGTAACTACATCAGTAGTTGTAACTACATCAGTAGTTTAGAACAGATAAAGTACTTCAGTACTTGTGAGGCATTTAGCCGTCAGTAGTTATAAAAACTACTGAAGGTGAAGGACTCATCATTACTTATATGTGACATGGTTACCAATGATCACCAGTAATTATTACTGAAATCATCAGTAGTTGTCACTTATTCTAGCTGCAGCATACCAAGCCTTAACACAAGGTTTTGGAAAGTAGAACTATCCAAATGCTTAGTAAAAATATCTGCAAGCTCATCAGCACTAGGCACAAACTTAGGATCAATCAAACCTTTTTCAAAACAATCCCGAATAAAGTGATGTCTGATCTCTATATGTTTGGTACTAGAGTGCTGGACTGGATTTTTGACAATACACAGAGCTGAAGCACTATCCATTAATAATGGAGTCTTAGTCTCTGTAATGCCTTAATCCAGAAGTTGGTTCTGAAGCCAGAGTACCTGAGAAGTGCAACTTGCAGCAGCAATGTACTCGGCCTCAGCAGTTGATGTAGCAACAGATGTTTGTTTCTTACTCTGCCAAGAAATCAAACAGTTGCCTAGGAATTGACAACCACCAGAAGTTGACTTTCTAGTTAACTTGCATCCTACATAGTCACTATCTGAAAAAGCAACTAATTTGCAAGAGTGTCCAGTGGAATACCATAAACCCAGAGATTGTGTACCTTGCAAATATCTAAAGATTCTTTTGACTGCAATCAAATGAGACTCTTCAGGAGCAGCCTGAAATCTAGCACAAACACATGTAGCAAACATAATATCTGGTCTAGAAGCTGTTAAATACATCAAGGACCCAATCATATATCTGTAAAGTGTTTCATCAATAGCTTTACCTTTCTGATCAGCATCCAGTTGTGTGGTGTTGCACATGGGAGTAGAACAGGGCTTATAGTTTTGTAAATCAAACTTATTCAAAAGATCTTTTGTATATTTTGACTGATGAATAAAGGTTCCATCAGCCTTTTGTTTAATTTGCAATCCTAGAAAGAACTGTAATTCTCCCATTGCACTCATTTCAAACCTCTTTTTCATTAATGTTGTAAATCATCACACAACTGGGGATCAGAGGATGCAAAAATGATATCATCAACATAAATCTGAACAAGTAGCTTATGCTGATCCACCTTCTTAATAAATAGAGTTTTATCAATGGAGCCTCTAGTGAAATTATTCTTAAGAAGAAAAGTGGATAGTGTCTCATACCAGGCTCTAGGAGCTTGCTTCAACCCATAAAGAGCCTTATCAACTTTATACACCCATTCAGGATGTTTATTATCCTCAAAACCTTGTGGTTCACACACATAAACTTCTTCCTTTATTTTACCATATAAAAATGCACTTTTGACATCCATTTGAAAAACTTTAAGATTGTGGAATGCAGCATAGGCTAAAAACAATCTGATTGCCTCTAGTCTGGCTACAGGGGCAAAGGTTTCATCATAGTCAATACCTTCTTCTTGTGAAAACCCCTGTACAACCAGTCTAGCCTTGTTCTTAACAATAAGCCCATTTTCATTAGTCTTATTCCTAAACACCCATTTAGTGCCTATTGCACCCTTACCTGGGGAAGAGGAACCAGTTCCCACACTTGCTGTTTCTTGAACTGAAGTAGCTCAAGCTGCATAGCTTCAACCCATCCATTGTCTCTCAAGGCAACATGGTAGTTCTTTGGCTCTAGCTGACTGATGAAGAGAGCATAGAAGCAGAAGTTAGACAATTGACTTCTTGTTGAAACACCAGCATTGATATCACCAATAATCTGAGACATTGGGTGATTCTTTAGTTCTTGATAAACAATGAGATCTGTGCAAGTGTTTGTAGGACCTTCAGCAGCAGCAGATGTTGATGCAGACTCTTGAAACCAAGAATTAGATGGTAACTCAAAAGATGTAGAGGAATCAGAGATCTCATCAGCATTTGTTGTGGATGGAACTGCTGAAGCTACAGGAATATCAAATTTAGCAGACACAGGCAGTTGGTCACTAACTTGAGTAGGTGAGTATTGATATTATCATCATCATCATCAATACCACCAGGTGGAAGACATGCTGCAGAAGATGATTTATCCACATGATCTGCAACAGCTGGAGGTTGATAAGGAACATATTGCAGTATGTCCAAATCAAACAACTCCACAGGGTTTTGTGGAATCTTGTCCATAAGAGATTCATTAAACTTCACATGCAAAGTTTCTTCAACAATCTTTGTTCTGCAGTTGAAGACTCTGTATGCCTTGCAAGTAGATGAATAACCAACAAAGTACCCTGCATCCACCTTAGGATCAAATTTTTGGAGTTGATCCTTTATGTTGAGAATAAAACAGGGACACCCAAATGCTTTGAAAAATGATTTTAGAGGAGCCAAGTGATGGAGAACTTCATATGAAGTCTTCATCAACCTCTGATTTACTAAGACTCGATTCTGCACATAGCAAGCTGTGTTAACAGCTTCAGCCTAAAAGGTCAGTGGCAAACCAGAGTCAGCCAGCATGGACCTTGCAGCTTCAATTAGGGTCCTGTTCTTTCTCTCCACTACTCTATTTTGTTCTGGAGTCCTTGGTATGCTAAACTACCTTTTGATTCCCTTTGAAAGATAGAAGTCATCAAGTGTATGGTTTCTGAATTCAGTTCCATTGTCACTCCTAATACACTTGACTGGAAGGGAATACTGCTTCTCAATATACAACACAAAGTGAATAATCTTCTGAGCAACCTCATCCTTTGAATGTAGAAAGAAAGTCCATACAAATCTGGAGTAATCATCCACAATTACCAGACAGTATTTCTTCTTTGCCATGCTCATTACTCTCATAGGACCAAATAGATCCATATGCAGTAATTGCAAGCAGGTAGTGGACTTAGGCTTTTCAATAGGAGGGAATGAGACTTTGTGCTGTTTTCCTTTTAAACAAGCAGTGCAGGTTTCATCACCGTGGAACTCCTTTATTGGTAAGCCTCTAACTAACCTATTGTGGATAAGCTGATTCATGTTTTTTTAAATTTACATCACCCAGCCTTCTGTGCCACAGTTTAGATTCTTGAGAAGAGGCTTTGGAAAATAGGCAAGGATTGCCTCGGAGATCTATTTTCTTGGAAAGATCTAATGCATACACTCTTCCTGTCCTGTTGGCTCTCAGGAGGTGTGATCATCCAACACCTTATCAATCAAATGCAGAACTTTGGATGACAGAATCCTACAGTTCTGACTGGTGAAAAGAGCAACATGGCCTTTATCACACATTGACTGACACTCAAGAGATTGTACTTGAGATTTTCCACATGATTAACATCATCAAACTTGATTTCTCCATTGGAGACAAAGCCATTTCCAATGATGTACCCCTAGCATCATTGCCAAAAGAAACAAAGCCCTTCTTCCTTGAGTAGTCATGAAGAAGAGAGCTGTTCCCAGTCATGTGCATAGATCCCCCACTGTCTACATACCAGATGCTACTTGGCATGTTGGAGAACCCTGCAAAAATACAACCAGTTAGTTTTGGAGACCCAAACCCTTTTGGTTTTGGGTCTGGTCTCATCAACAGATGGTAAACTAACAGGTTTATTGGAAACAACAGCCTGAGAGGAAGAAGATGGTGAAGAAGAGGAATCCTTTGGCTTGTATCTCCTTTTCTGTGGTTTCAACATAGGAGCATCTAATTGGTTAACTCTTCCCAATAGATGTTGAACCATCATAACCAACTGTGTCTGATTTTGTGATAAAGCTTTCAGCTCATCAGACACATTGCCAGTGGAGTTTGATAAGTTCCTATGTTGCACCTTCTTCTTCTGAGCAATCTCAGCTGTTACCTGTTTAACCCCTTCCTTTTTGGATTTCTTTGTGGACTTAAGGTTACAAGATTTGATGTTGCTGATACAAATGTGGTCTCAAACTCAGTTTTCATTTTTACCATTTTATCTGTCGGAGTATGATGTAATGAAATGACATAAACTGTTTGTTACTTGTGATGTTTAATATTTCATTAATGAGTCGTGATTGAATTGATTGGTTTTATGATTGTTTGAATGGTTGCACATTAGTTATATTAAAAAATTCAAACTTAACTTAATGAAGTTCTCATGCGAATGGCTCATGCGAATGAACCATACGCATGAATAACTTCACACGATTGACTCAGTCGCAGGACTGAACCAGGAGACTGGATCAGTCGTACGATTATAACATAAGATTGGCTCAGTCGCACGATTGAACACTCAGTCGTACGAATGAATCAACCGCATGGTTCAATCGCACGACTGAACCACACTAATGGTTCAGTCGCACGATTGAATAATACCAACCTATAAATACAACTCTATTCGGGAAAAATAAGGTATCTCGATCAATTACGATTCCAGACGTACCCTAGCCGTCCAGAAACCTCTCAATTCGTTCCCCAAGTTCATAGAACACATTAGATCGATTCCCAATCGATTTCTAACGTTAGTTTTAATTCTTGATTGATTCTTCGTGTTTCTCACTGATTGGATCACCAATCAAATAGGATTCCGCACTATTTGATCTGGTTTACACGTTAATCTCTAGGTATTTCGGTCAAATACCAGGTCCTGACAAATCATCACGATCAGTTTGGAAACTCGCATCCGTGTAACCCTTTACTACGAGTTCCTCCTCACCAGATCCTAGATTAGGAACATATCTTTGGTCCTCCTTAGGTACTTAAGTATGTTCTTAATAGCCATCCAGTGACTGCTTCCAGATTTTGTTGGTATCGGCTTGTCATGCTTAAAGCTCATGACACGTTCGGTCTAGTGCATATAACTGCATACATGATGGATCCTATAGTAGACGCATACGGGATTCCCTTCATTTTGTCTTGCTCATCCTTTGAGCTTGGACATTGAGTCTTACTCAATATCGTTCCTCTTTGATAGGTACGGTACCTTTCTTAGAGTTTTCCATCTTGAACCTTTTCAAGATCTTATCAATGTATGCACTTTGATTCAAACCTATCAACCGCGTTGATCTATCCCTATAGATCTTTATTCCTAAAATATAGGCGGCTTCACCAAGATCCTTAGTGGAGAAACAATTTCCAAGCCAGGCTTTTACACCTTCCATGGTTGGAATGTCATTTTCAAATAGTAGAATGTCATCGACATACAATACTAAGAAAATGTTGATGCTCCCACTAGCCTTTTTATATACACATGCTTCATCAGCGTTTTTGATGAACCCAAATTTGGTTATTTCTTCATCAAAACGGTGATTCCAACTCCTTGATGCTTGCTTCAATCCATAGATTGATTTCTTTAACTTGCATACTTTGTTAGGATGTTTTGAGTTGACAAAACCTTCAGATGAACCATATAGACATCTTCCTCAAGATATCCATTAAGAAAAGTGGGTTTAACATCCATTTGCCAAATCTCATAATCATAATGAGCAGCTATGGCAAATAATATCCTAATGGACTTTAGCATTGCAACTGGTGAGAAAGTGTCATCATAATCAACCCCTTGAGTTTGAGTGAACCTTTTGCTACAAGTCTAGCTTTATAAGTATCCAAGTTTCCATGTTTATCGGTTTTTCTTCTGAAAACCCACTTACATCCAATATCTTGGAGTTTAGAGGTGGTTCAACCAAGTCCCATACCTGGTTGTCATACATGGATTGCATCTCATCGTTCATGGCTTCAAGCCATTTGTCACAATCCAAATTGGATACTGCATCATGATAGGTGGTTGGTTCATCGAAATCTACCACATAGCCTCCATCTATGAAAAATCCATATCTTTTAGGTGGATTACTAATTCTACCAGATCTGCGAATGTTTTGTGTATATTGATCAACTACTTGATCATTCTCAACATCCTTACGATGAGTGCTAGTGTCAACCAAACGTGTATCGGTTTGTGTTCTTGATCCTCCTCAAGACCCACAGTTCTACTGCTAGCTCCTTCCGTAAGGAACTTAGCTTCTAAGAACTCAGCCTTCTTGGCAACAAACTCCTTTTGTTCCAATGGATCATAGAAATAATATCCCATAGAATCTCTGGGATATCCAATGAAGATACACTTAGTGGAATGACTTTCTAGCTTTTTTGAGACGGGAATCTTAACATAAGCCTCACAACCCCATACCTTTAAATATGACAGTGATGGAACCCTTCCATGCCACATTTCAAAAGGTGTCATTTCCACTTTCTTGGTTGGGGCCATATTCAAAATACGGGCTGCAGAGAGCAATGCGAAAGCCCAAGATGATAGAGGCAGTGAGCTTCTAGCCATCATTGATCGAACCATATCTAATAGAGTTCGATTTCTCCTCTCGGACACACCATTATGTTGTGGTGTTCCAGGTGGAGATAGTTGTGAGACAATACCACAACTTTTAAGATGGTCTCTAAAGGCATCACTTAGGTATTCACCTCCTCTATCGGTGCGGAGAATTTTTATTCTTGTTGAGTTGATTTTCTACTTCATTTTGGAAGATTTTGAACATTTCAAAAGCTTCATCTTTGTGTCTTAACAAGTACACATACCCTATCGACTATAGTCATCGGTAAGGTAATGAAGTATCTTTCATGGTACCTAGTTATTGCCTTAAAAGGACCACATACATCCGAATGTATGATGCCTAACAAATCTTTTGCCCTTTCGGACTTGCCACTAAAAGGTGCCTTACTCATTTTACCCTGTAAACAAGATTCACATACATCAATGAATCATATTCATTTGCTTTTAAAAGACCGTTCTTTTGAAGTATTTTTATGCGCTTCTTGTTTATATGACCAAGACGACAATGCCAAATATAGGTATCACTCAAATCTAATTTGAGTTTCTTAGTGGTGGTTTGGTACAATGAGCTATCATATAATGTGTTTTCACGAACCAATTCATAAATACCATTAACATGAATAGCTTTAAAACAAAAAGTGCCATTTAAAGAAACATGAATTTCATTCTCAATAAAAACAAAACATAACCATATTGTCTTAATTGGGCAACAGAAATAATGTTCCTAGTCAAACTAGGAGCATACAAAATATTGTTCAAAATTGCTTCCAACCATTTAGAAGCTTCAAGATGTAGTCCCCTCGGTCTTCAACTTGAACCTTTGCCCCATTCCCCATCTAGAGGCTTATATCCCCTTTCTTGAAGTCCTTACTTCTTTTGAACCCCTGCAATGAGTTTCAAATGTGAGTTCCACATCCGGTTTCCAATACCCATGTGTAAGAGGATATTTAATTATGATCAATATGAATCATGAAAATTGTACCTGAGGTTTGCGCGGCATCCCTCTTAGCTTGCAACTCTTTGAGATGGACTGGGCAATTTCTTGCCCAATGTCCAATCTCCCCACACTTAAAGCACGGGTCATGCGAAGCAACCTTTTACTTCTTCTCCACTGTTTTTGTGGTGGCGCTCTTACCATTAACTTTCCCTTTCCCTTAATGTGCCCTTTACCCTTGGCAACATTTGCCTTGGGTGCGGGGTGGCCTCTTCTTGTTCCCACCTTCATTGATGGTGAGAACGGGTAAAACCCTTTTACCCATGGCCGCCTCGGTAGTTTTGAGCATAGAGTGAAGTTCACTTATGTTCTTGTCCCACCCGTTCATGTATAATTCATGACAAAATTGCCAAACCTTTTTGACAAAGAGTTTAGGATCAAATCCGTAGCCAACTCTTTCGAGACGGGACAATTCAGCCTTTTGAGGTGGTCAATGTGGCTTTGCATCTTAACTACATAAGATGAAACAGATTGGGTGTCGTCCATACAACACGCATGGAGTGCTAGAACCGTTTCGAAGCGCTCAACCCGTGCTTGTT